>VNKC01004165.1:0-139034 GCA_008042775.1 Drosophila pectinifera | reverse complement strand
TTTGTCCAAGTTTTTTTGTTTTTAATAATGTTAATTAAACTTAAATAAGCTAAATTGCTATTTACATACCATTTAGTTAACGTCTTTTGTGTAATTTTCGAAACAGATCGCAGAAGACAGTAGAACGCAAAACGAGCGCTAACACACAAGCGCACTTTTAAGTTTTAATGGCTCAACGAACTTTACCACTGTTTTTGGGCATATTACGTACACTTTATATATCGCCACATATTGATAGTTACATATATAGTATTTAAAACACTTTTTAAGAGCTAAAAATAACCCTTGTGTCCATTTTCTTCTTAAAAACTGAGGACATTCTCGATCAAGCAAACGTGCCGTGCTTAAAGTAAGAAGAAGAATGAAAGGAGAAGTAAAGAGAAGAGGACTTGAAGTTGGAGCGGGATGGCAAGAGTGCACTTGACCCGTTGGGTTGGTATTTTCAGTGTTGGAAAATTCTTTAAATTAGTTTTAGTTGAACAAAGTGAAAAAGTAGAAGCGAGTGCGTCGCGTGGCTTTTAAGTGGTTTAATTAAAAATGTAGGCCGTTCCTACTATTTAAAATATATAAGTCATAATTAAAACCGTCCTAGAGATTGCGAAAAGTCAAAAGAAACCGAAAAACACAACACAAACCTGCAATTCAGAGCAAGACTCAATTTTTCGCTGGTCTTCTTCTTCTTCGGTTAAAGTGCGTGAAAAGTGTCCATTTATATGAGGTTTATCCGGGAGAAATGCAATGTTTATGACGGCTCGGCACAACCCCAATTTTTTGCCTGCATTTTCCCTCTGCGAATTTCGCTGACGACCACAGTTGGCTTTGCGTTTTACGTTTGAAAGGATTAAGAACCGGTTTACTTTGGGCCCACCGCCGGCGGGCCCATAAAAAACAAAAGAAGCTTAACAATCCGGCTGGTCAGCGGCGACGGCGTCGCTTCTCAGTGGGCTGGCGGCAGTGGGTGGTGGCTGGCAGTGATTTACCCCATGGGGGTTGGCTTTGTTCTCCTCCTAACACATCCCCTGACATTTCTCTTTCACTCCCCACTCCTCCCCACTTCATGCAAATGGCCAAACATTAAGGCAACACTTGAGTTGTGTTTACAGACAGCTGCGGTCAAGGGATTAGTTACCAAGGCATCCAAAATTTGTGCAAAAATATAGTTAGTTAGTCTGAAAAGTCCATTAAATACTTTCCTTTTATGACATTTTCATTTGATTATTTTTTATTGTTAATTGTATATTTTTGAATTAGTATGTTGTTTTCCCTTGACCTCAACTGTGTCCAGGCTGCATGTCAAAGACATGCCACCCCTTTTTCCTGGCGAATGCAAATGCAAACAATAGCCAAGGCTGCGACGGAAGAACAAGTCACGTGCTGCCCGTTCCGAAGTCCGTTTCTCCGTAGTGCCATATCCCTGGGTCCTCATTCCGTACTCCTAATAAGCGGCAAATAATTGGCAGACGAACTTGAGACTACCCCAATGGCATGGGACGATGGGACTATTGCCAGTGGCAACTGCAATTGCCACTAAAAATCGATACCAACCACCACACACAGCCACCCTGCCGGCCTGCCTGCGCAGGTTGTCGATCCTTGCTGGAATTTTCTGTTTGTCTGTTTGTTTGTCTCCTCTTCCTGGCCAGCCGGTTTCCAGTGCCTCTGCTCCTGGGCTCCCAGAGCTTCCAGTGAGAGAAAGCCGCTCTCGACTGCAGTTGCATTGGCTTAAAGTACAGGTAAGCCATGAGTATTAAGTGTTCCTGTCGCAAATGACCAATAAAACTTAATTCTCTTCTAGGTGAGCGCAAATGTGGGGACAATTTCAACCTCAACCTCAAACACACACACAGCAATTAGAGTTTCCGGCCATAAAGCCCGTCAAGAACTGAAAAGCGTCGGGCCAGAAACAACTGACCAAATTTGAACAACAAAAAACTTGTAACAGGGCGGGACTAGGAGGGTTTCTAGAAGGGAATATACGGAGCGGATTTTATATATTATTTAATTTGGAATAGAATAGTAGTATTCTAGGATTTTTTTATTTCTAAGCCAGAGTTTGGAATGTTTTCTCCTAATATCTAATGCCAAATTAGATTATTTCTTTACATCTCTGTTAAATTTGCATTTAAAATCCAAAACCCATGTATCTTGGTTCAGAAACTCGAACGAAACTCATGTAACACTTTCAAAAAACCCCTCCGATCCGCTCCTGCCTGTCACAATGACGACAGCACACGATCGTTACAGCGGGTACTAGCTTGCATTCTGTCGCCCTGCTCAATGAACCATTCCGTTTGCTGCAGTGGGCCCCGACTTGGCCAGCAACAATTAATATGGCCAGCGATGCGAATCTAATAATGTGACTACAATGACGACAATAGAGCCCGAGCCCACTCTCCAGACCTCCAACAACTGTACGTATATACGTGTTATATAAACAAAGCTCCGGTTCGGGTTTAAGGTTTTCGGGGCAGCTGCAAAAGTGTGATATGTGTTGTCGGGTTCTAACGATACATCATTGTGATATATATGCCCCGAGGTGTGGACTATATAAGTGTATATACTAGGTGCGCCATAAATTAACACACTCGCCACCGCCCGGCTGGCCGAAGATAGTGTGGCCCAGTAGGCGGTAACTGGGCTCATAAATGCGGCAACGGCGAAACAATTAACCATTGCATGTCGGCGGTGCTTAGCAGTTGCAGCCAGAAAGAGAGAAAGATCCCTGGACCATGGCCACTGGTCAAGGTGCGTGAGATCACGGGCGGGTGATAAAGAGCTGAGTCCGAGTCCGAGTAGTGGCTACAAATGAGCGATCGTTTATCTCAATGGGCGAACATGATCAGCAAATGTTTTGCTCTCATTTGGGGAGGGACATCATCGCAATGGCATCAATGCAATTCGTTTAATGGCTCATAAAATACTTGAAATTGATTCTCTCAACGAGGGATAACTACACTTATTTGATTTCGGTGTTTTATTAGTCCTTCAAATAATTGGAAATGATTTTGTTACTAATTGGTACGAGTTTGTAAGAATTTCCTGTTTTTTCTTATTAATCTCATTCTTATATTGCTGAATAAATATAAATGAATAGTTTTTAGCTCCTTAAACACCAGAAAAGAGCTGATTATGTATATATATTTGGTAGTATATGCATTAAGCAACGGAGATCTGGTTAATTCAATTATACATGATGTTTAAAGTATTGCAAGCTTCTTTAAGTTACTTTTTAGGCGGGTTTTAGTTGCTTTGTTCAAATAACTCATGTTTTTGCTGAGATATTTCTTGTATTTCAACATTCACTTTTTCTATAAAATGTTCCCTTATTTATATTTTATTATTCAAGTAATAACTCTCACTCTTAAATCTCCGGAAATCCCATTAATCTTCAAAACAAAAACTGCAGTTAAGCTACAACAACAGTTAAGTGTGAGCAGTATGCATAAAATCAATGAAATGAACTTGATTCCTAGGTTGATAAACAAAATATACAAATAAGGGAAATGCCAAATGGTGGGAAGATATGCAACCAGCATTGAAACCAAAGACCCGATGAAAAAGTAAAAATAAAAGCGAAATCCGAATCCGAGTTAAGAGCGGCTCTACTACTCCCAGAAGCGTTGTTGTTCCCAGGCGATGATAATCGGGGAAACTAAGGGTGGTTATATATGGCAGCATGGCAGGGCCTGGCACGCAGGGGAAGAATAACCCTCCTCCAGCAGTGGTTACAGTAAAACTGCAATTGCAGTTGGAACGAACTAGAGTGAAGCAACCCCCGGGTGCGGAATCCCTTTGGAACCCTCGTGCAACACAGTCCATCCTTTATCCCTTCTCGGTTGTTGCTCGATGGTGGCGCGTTTGCAATGACAAACAACAATAAAAAGATTCGATATCGAGGCGATCGATCAATAAGCAGTTACAAACACACGCACGCTCACTGCGATTGCGTGAAATTTTTAGACAAAGCGGCGACATATTTGGAAACTCTCTCCGCTTCGGGGAGAGGTAGGGGTTAGGTATGCGAGGTGCTCCCTAGATCGGGACAGCTGCGCAGGCGCCGCCAGCCAGCCAGGGTTGTCAGCTCTCGCACAGCTTCCCTGCTGATTTGGTGGTGGTTTCAATGGACTGAGGGACGGGAAGACGGACCGAGTACAGTAGCGCAAACGATTAAGCACCAGGTTTATGGGGCGAGTATTCAAGAAGCTCTATAGTTTATGATAAATAAGTTTAAATAGTATTTTATACTATTTATTATTAAGCTTCTCTAATGAAAATTATATCAAATGTGTATTCTGAGTATTCCACAGTCTCCTCGCAGCCTTTGATTTTATAGAACCCTAAACTTAACTAAACGATCTCTCTTGCTCTCCTTATCCTGATATAAAAAGTTATCGCATGACTACGCATAAACGAAGGCATATGTCCTCATCACTGGGATTTCGAACATTTGTCACTGTCGCAAATATGTATGGCTCTAACTGTTTTCCATCCCAAAAAGGGGTGACATGCGTCGTTTGTCCAATTTGTTGCGCAATCAAGCCGTCGCCCGCTTCTTCTTTTTGCCTGTGTGGACTCCTCTGGAAATCGTGCGTGTCGTGAACCAAGTCCACGTCCAAGTCCAGGTCTTTTAGCTGGTAATTGGTTTGTCATTACAGCCAAAGCGAGGCGAAGGAGAGAGTGCAATGAACTTGGGTACGACAGCGACAGCGAGGAGCAGTCCTCGTAGTCGGAGGAATCAGCTGCCTTCTGATCTTGGCACGTTCTATGAGAAACTCGAACCCTCCCTTCCAACCTATCGCACCTTTAACAAGGTTTTGCTTGGTAATTTATGGGCTTGACGAGAGAGAAGGAACAGCGAGCCTTTCTCTTTTCCTGCCTCTTTTCATTTCTTTATTTTGTGATTTTTCAACCTTCCGGTTTGGCCTATTCTTCCGTTCCCATTTCCCACCAGTAATTAAACGAACAAGGACCAAAGGATCATCTCTAGTTAGGCCCAACATTTCCCATGCCTCTCGGGCAAAGTTCAGGCAGAGATTTATGGGAAAACCAATTGAAATGCCAAGAACTTTGATATCTCCAATGAGGGGGGCTCTAGAAACCATTACCATACCGAACAGTTGCTCTGTAATGCGATGAGGGTGCTCTCTCTTCTCGGTCTTGGGTCTTTTGTTGTCCAGGAAAACTACTAAAGCTGCCACAAGGGGAACTGCTGTCTATGGATGCCGTTTAACGACCCAACAAAAAGCACAAAACTCGATGATTCAATGATACTTTATCGCCAAACTTAATCTACTTGAGAAGGGAAACTACCAAGTGACACATTACATAAGACTCTGGGTAGGGGAGGAAGGTTGAACTCGGCCCAACCAAATGATGAGGGCACTTCACTTCACCACTGGAACGTATATACACGTATTTCAAGTGTATGTTTCAATCAGTGCAGAGCTGCAGTTTATGAAAATTTATATATTGCTATAAGGCGTAATTGAATATTGATGGCAAAGGGTTAAATCAATTGTTAGGGCTTTGGTTCGACACCCAATAATTTATATAATAGGGGGTATAATTGACAGAGTTTTGTAGAGAAATTTTCAAGAGTTCCCATGAAAAGTTTTAGAGTATTGGAAACCTATAATCAAAACCCCAAATCTTCAGAGGTTTTAAATTTTTTGTTTTTTTTTTTTAAATAGGTGCCTAAAATAATTAAGCAGTAATTTTAACTGAATATATTCAGGCATATTTAAAACCATCATCATTTTTATATTATACATGCATTTTTCTTGTCTTAAAGAGTATGTTAAATTCGATTTTCCTGTGCTACCCGCATTCTTCATAATATTCAAAGAATTCTCTGTATAAGAATCATAATCAAATTAGGCACAGGGCCACCGAAAATCTGTGTACACATTATTAACTTGATTGCTCTTTGTTGCTATTGAAAAGTAATTTTTCTCCATTAAAGGGGAGTACAATGTATTCGATGATGGCACCTAAACCACAATGATTACTGATTTTTAATTCTGCTAACGCTTACTGTTATTTAATCCCTTTGCCATGCCACCATGTCCTTACCCAGGACAGATGTTTGTCCAGCTCCCGGGTTCCCTGTTCCCTGATCAAAGCCTTGTTCGCGGGATTAATGTGTGAGGGGGGGACAGTGAAGCAAAACCCAGAGGGTGGTGACCGCGCGGAATTCTGCATGTGTGCTGATTTTTGCACTATTGTGGGTCTTAAGCCGTATTAATTTTCAATAAGTGCAACCGACGAGCTCTATCAAATGTTTGATAAATGGCACAGCGGGTTAATCCAGAAGGTTAAACAAAAAGGGAAGAGCCCAAGCCATGTCGCTCAAATCGAAGTGGGAATCGTGTCCTCAGCACGTGACTGGGTTTTCCAGGATAAGGAAACGTGATCAGGCATATCTGGGCATTATTTTTATATTTTTATCATTCACTAAGCTTAGGCATTTAGTTTTTTATGATATCTAGAGAATCTTTCGCTATTAAATTTTTGTGGTAAATGTAGTAACATATTTCATTAGAAAATTTTTTCATAAGTGCATTTTTTATTAATGCATTTTCCCTTAGTATTTTGTTCAGTTGTGAATCTATTTTAAGTTTAATAAAAATGCCATAGAATTTCTGCATATTTAAAGCGTCTTTATTTTTCCCAAGCCCAAAACTATGCAACAAATCTCCGTAAGTGGTTCAACCAAGACATCAACCACTTGAACTGCTTAGCCGCTTACAAAGCAGTTGAATTCAAAATCAATATTTTTTTATTCTCTTACGAGAAAAAGTAAAGACACATACGACTTAATTTAAAGTCGCAGCACCTAATTAATCATTCAATATAATTCAGCAGTGTCTCTATAAATAAATAAGTGACTAGCCTAATCTAGTTTTAAATTGCATTTTAAGTATGAATTAAAACACTCAAATCTGTGATTTTTTTTATACTCATGAAGTTTGTTCGTGATCTGTACTTGATCTGGGATTTATTTTTATTCTGTGACCTTTGTAAGAGCAAACTGCACGTGCATAAATCACACGTTTCAATTTCGCGAAGTTCGTGCCGAGGGGAAACTCATCTGAACTCAACTGAGACTTTTTCTGATGCAATTCCCTGCAAGATTTCATTTTCAGATGTTGGGTTAAAAACATACAAAAAAGTGGGAAAAATGTTGGGAACATTTAACTAAAGAAGGTTTTTCTCTCTGTTTATTTAACTTGTTAATTTTTTAGTTGATTTTGCAACATTTTTAGTTCTAAAAATATAAAAAAAGGGGAAAACGGATCTTTTGGGCTTTTTTCTATTGATTGATTCTGTGGTGTCGGCGTTTGGTTCATTAACACTCATTAATCATAGCTCATAAAACATCTACGATTGTTATTGGCAGGTTTGCCGCAATTCCCAAGGAAAGAATGAACATTTTGCTCTACAGTTGCGGGCAAAAATTCAATGTATTTAAGTTAAAATTGAAAATGAGAATTATTTTATTATTATTGAATTATTGGAGTGATTGTAAAGGTTACAAATTAAAATATAAAATTAATAATGAGGCCTTATACACTGGTATTTTCTAACACAGTTTTATAAAACTAGTTTTATTTTTCAATAAGGTGTTTGACGAGCCATTAATCCCTGTACTTATAGGATATAAACAGGCATTTAACAGGCAGAGGGGAACAACTCCTTTAGGCTATGTATATATATTCAGCATTACCAGGTGAGTCAATTTAGCCTAGTCCGTCTGTCCGTTTGTCCGTCTATCAGAATAAGATCTCAAAATAGATCTCAGAGACTATAAAAGCTAAAGCTGTCAAATTAACTACATTCTTAAAAGTTTCCTGCAAATTAAGTTTATTTTAAACTTCAGCCACACCTACTGCGGCAGAAACAGACCATATAAAAAAATGCATTATCAAAGCTGTAGCCTTGAACTTCTGAAAGCAAAAAATAAAATAAATTGTTTAGGTTCTTTTCTAACCCCATGGCTTTTTTTATTTAGCTTAGATGAGTAGATAATATGTATCTGGAAGCTAGAACCCTTAGTTAAATCCCTTAAACACGCTCCAGACTCCGGCAACTTATGAATTATGAATATGCCCGGCGTCGGCTCGTGACTCAAAACAGGTGCCAGACTCAAATCGATATTGATCGGGGAGCACGCCAGTTAAAGTCAATACTAGACGAGCCCCCGCCAGCTCCTCCGCCTGAAGATATCTCATTGGTATTCCCATTGCCGGCGGGCATAGAAGATTTCGCACAGTGAACGTCTTAATTTATTCAACAGTTTTCGTGTGACTTGAGCAAACTGAAACAATAAATCCAGCTAATTACATAAAGCCAAGCGTAAATAGATAAATAAATAATAAAAAGCATTACCCGAAAAGGAAAGGTAACTGGTTCTGAAAGGGAAACGCACACGCGACTGATATATATCCGTCTAGGAGTGTACATTCACGATCATGATCCCACTACTTTCGATTCCGTTTCGAAAGTACATACATATCTTTTGAGGCGGATGTGGATGCCAAGAATATACCTTCATATGCATAAGGCGAGTGACTTAATCAGAGTCATTATTAGCCGCCCGGGCAGGGATTTAAATATTCCGATTCATGCTGGAGCAATGTTCGGTTCCCTACAATTATACCACATATGATTATAGGATGATATAATGCCCCGCACATCGGGGCCCATTGTGGCGCAAAGATCACAGATCACTGGGCCCTTTGTGTTTGGCTTGACTTCATTCCATGATTGATTTACTAGCGGAAACAGCTCAAGGAATTTACTCTAAATCGCTTCATGTAAATGTCACTTAGAGAACCATTAACATCTGAATGAACTTCGAGTTGAATGGAAGTTGAAGTTCTTGTCTTCCTAACTTAAGTCTATCAAGGTTTCTAGTCCAGCTCTGACGATGCCTGATCAATAGATCAATAAAAAAAAGCCCTCTTTGTCTAGAAAATTTCGGACTTATTTGTTGAAGTTCTCGAGTCTTTAACTTCCACTTTGGGGGGATTATGTTTACAGTTAGAGTTCTCTGACGTTTCCTAATTGTGTTTGTGTAAACAAGTTTTTTTTGCATTTAAAAGGCTTATAATGTCTGAGCCAAAAGGCTGAAAAAAGTAATAGTCTCAAGGTTTTGTTGGTTTTTTCAATGACATATTTCTCATGAGGTATGAGCTAGTTTATGGCCTTCTACTGTATTAATAATAAAGCTCTCCTACGAATATATTTTAATAATTATATTAATAAGGTCAGAGAAAACAACAAGTTCTTTTAATATCACAAAATGTTTTTATTCAGTTTCGAGTCTTTTAGCTTAAATACAAATTAATATATTACAAGGACAGTCCTTGTGTTGGACATAAACTTAGGACTACGAGTAGCAAACAATACTTGGCACCGGGGACGACAAGTTCACTATGGCAAGAGGGTCTCCGTGTCCATCTCCTCATCGGAGAAGGACCAGCAGCAGAGCACCCATCAGACTCCAGCTGATGGCTCCTTGGGCACCACTCGATCTG
The DNA here is from genome assembly GCA_008042775.1 of Drosophila pectinifera. Classification (NCBI taxonomy): domain Eukaryota; kingdom Metazoa; phylum Arthropoda; class Insecta; order Diptera; family Drosophilidae; genus Drosophila; species Drosophila pectinifera. The sequence goes on along the minus strand of VNKC01004165.1, from coordinate 129,495 downwards.
AGCTGATCCTCCTCCTCCGCCGGCAGCTGGGCCATAGCCACTACCTTCTGGTTCTCATCGAGCTTGGGCCGGTAGCTCCAGTCAATGGTGTTGGTCTTGCACATCTGGGCAAAGACTTTCGCCGAGATCTTCGGCGTCCTGGTGCGCTGCGGGGAATTAAAGTCCACATGGTAGAGGCCAAACTTCTCCGTGAAGCCGGCCTTCCACTCGTAGCTGTCCATCAGACTCCAGGCGATATAGCCGCTGATATTGGCGCCATCCTCCATGGCATCCAGCACGGCCGACAGGTACTGATTGAAGTAGTCCACGCGGGCATAGTCCTCCAGTCCGCCGCGGTCACTAACTCCATTCTCTGTGACGATTATCTCGGGACCATTGTATTCGCGGTGTATCCACATCAGCAGATTGTACATGCCTTTGGGATAGACCTGTAAGAGGAGAGAGATATTTACATTTAATGAGGCTCCTGTAGATCTTATTCCTTGTTCAACATAAGGTATATACAATAGATATTTCATACATCGTAAAATAAATACATGTTATATATTCTTTTCCTTAAGAGGATACTTAATCCTAGTTCATACTTTATTTCTGAGTGTGCAAAGCTAGGATACAACCCCCTGGCTGGTGAAGTTCATTCACCTGCACCTGTATACAACGCCACCTGGTCGGAAGTCACCCTCTTTTTTGATTCAACGCCTAAGTAGTTTACTCGGCAAACCATAATTCAAAGCTCCAAGTGGGGGATAAGTCAACCCTCAAGTCACCGCGGGCACCACGCCAAAGTTAATTACACCTCCCCCTCTTTGTCTGGGACGTGAGGGATTCCTCATCTCCCGAGGAGGGTGAGCAACAATCAATTTGGCCGACTAAGCCAAGGATAATTGGAGAAGGAGGCGGAGATGTAGTCGGGAAGGAAGTTGGAGGGCAGATGCTCAGGCAGCCCAGGGCGGGCAATTTTCCTGGTCTCATAAAATAATTACTTTTGGTTATGGAAACCCTTTAAAGGCATGTTGTTGTAAGGTCAATAACATTGTTAAAAAAGGGTTATTTAAACTTTCTAATTTATAAAAACCCAATAAGAGCTTAAAATTGTTAAGTATTAAGTAAGATTGGTCTTGGTGTTGCTCATTTATATTATTAGTTGTTACCAGAAAAAGTTCTAGGGTTTATGTTTGACAATCTATAAACCTTTTTTTATAAAATTTTATATTGTTTTAAATTTCTGCTAATGAAATTTCATCAAGATCAACCTATTTAAGAGCATTTTCTGAATAAAACAATATGTATGATATTTTTTGAGCACAAAATTGAATAGATTTCATATCCCCATCGCTTTCAGTCTATATATCTTTTATTCCAACTCACCTTAAGCCAAACAGAACCCGATCCCGGCCAGCTGACTTCCTTCTGACTCTCCACGACGCCCATATCGTGATTGAACGATGGCACCGGGAACCCGCCGGTATTATTGTGTCCATTGGAGGTAACCAGGTTGCTGGTGTAGGAGTTAATGCCAAAGAAGTCAGCGGTGCCGCGGATACGATGTATCTCCTCCGTGGTAAACTCGGGCAGCCTGGACCTCGCGCCGAAGCCCTGCTCCTTGCTCAGGTTCCGGATGCGCTCGATCATCACCTTGGGATAGTTGCCGTGCTTGGAGAAGATCGGATGGCCGAACCAGCCCACATAGAACTGCATGGCCCGCTCAGAGGCCTCGCGATCCTCCGCAGAGTCCGGGTTCCTTGGCTCCGGCCACGAAGTGTCCAAGGTGATGCCGATGCGACCGCCCTGACGCTTCTGGAAGAGATCCCGGTACATGTGCACCACCTCGGCGTGGGCCTTTAGCAGATTGTGGCCGCACAGATAGGCAGGAATGCCGGGGAAGTTGTACGAGGGCGCCATGTAGTCCACTCCATAGCCATGCTCGCACACGTGCCACGGCTCGTTGACGGTTGTCCAGATCTTCACCCGATCGCCGTACATCTCCAGCACCAGGCGGGCAAAGTCCTTGAACAGCGGTATGATCTCCGGATTGGTCCAGCCGCCCAGCTCCTGCAGCTTCTGCGGCAGCTCCCAGTGGTAGATCGTCACCATGGGCGTGATGTTGTACCGCAGGAGCTCGTCGATCAGGTTGGAGTAGTACTTGATGCCGGCGGTGCTCACGTGGTTCATGTACCCGCCGGGCATGATGCGGGGCCAAGACAGGGAGAATCGATAGGTGCCAGCATGGAGTTCTTTCACCATTTGGACATCGCGACGCCACTGAAAGGATTCAAAGAAATATTACATTTTTAATGGGTTTTGTTGGTATTCAATGTAACTCATTGTCAAGGCAAAGCCAACATTTTGGGGCTCAAGACTTTCTGACATAGGTTTTGGCTATCTCTATCCAGGTACCACATTTCAACTCGATCGAATTTGATCATAGTTAGTAATGGCTGTCTTTTGGTTAATCTCTAAGTCATATTCCTTCTGAAGTCGCTAAGAGGTGGGCAATGATTTATTCTAACAGAGAAGAAAATGTATATCTCTATCCACATACCAGATTTTAGCTCATTAAGACTTTTCTCTAGAATATCCCCTTTTAAACAGCACCTAAAAAGTAGGCAATGCTTTTTACTCACTAAGTTTGATGAATGTTTAAAGTGGGAAGCATTTTTAGAGTTATAAATCTATAATAAATGCAAAAATAATACACATTTATCCGTCAAAGTACTTAAAACTCGTTAAAGTAGTCCGTAAAGTCATAAACTACCAGTTTAATAGGAACATAGTAGTAGCAGTGACAAATCACAGCCGCCATTCTCATTTAAATTAAATCATTTGCGAGGTGCCTGACATAATGAATAAATACTTAAGTGTCGGAAAACTAGAGACTCGGACTTGTTTTGGTTTCCTTTTCAAAACCATGCCAAGAATGCCTGGCCAAAAAAACCCCAAATTGGAAAAACCAGTTGGCCACCGTGGTCAGTGTCAGTGACTTGTCTTTGGCTTTGGAAATGTCGCTAAGTGTGACTTTGGCAACAATTTGAATGGCGATCGCCGTTGCAAAGGGGCGTTCAAGCTGTCTGTCCCGACAGAAATCGATTTATTAGATCACCTGGGACCTCTGACAACAGCGGAGAGGCGGAGCAAGTTAAATAAAAACAAACCAAAATGAACACTAACGAAAGTAACGACACCTGCCCCACAGCCGTAACAAAAAAATCATTTAGTACACTTTGATTGGCCTTAGAGGCGAATTATGAGACATTTAATGGTTACTCCAACACATTCTGTCTGCTTTTTTAATTTATATAATGCAAATATGCACTACAATGTTAAATTCCTTCTAGTTAAGTTATTGAGAGATTGATATGGGAAGGAGATCAAGTTGGTTTCATTCAAGTACCATTTATCATAGTTCATTAAATCATTCATCATAGGTCAGTATCTGTATCTCCCACACCTAAGATATTAGACTTAATACCTTAGACTTAAAATGCCATATATCTCTCTGAGATAATTCTCAAAATTCTACTCTATTTAATCTTAAAAACCAAACAAAGCTTAATCCTAAAGAACCTTATTCATATCTAAATGTTAGCTAACCAAACTAATCCATCTATTCACATTAGTCTGTTCAGAAAATGAGTCAAAATTTCATATATATTTATCCGCTTTAATCTGTCAGAAATTTCCCTTTACACCCATCTCTCTTCTCTGTAAAATGTCTCCCAGTTCCGTTTCGTATTTGCTTTTGATCTAAGTAAACTAGTAAGCTAGTCACTCCCTTATTATTGTCATTATCTTTCCAAAAGATCATTAATTCAATGCGGATTCGAGATCATTAATCAACTTAACTGGTACAAAGTTGTAGTGCTGAAAGGCCTCAGGTATAGATAAGTTGACTATCTTGACAACGAAGATTGTCCATGTGTGAAGCAGGTGTCCATATCCCCTACTGCCACAGCTACTGAAGATTTAATCTCATAAATCATCGCTAATGGTATTTTGTTTAGTCAGAAGAAGTATGCAAATAGATTATGCGGCCTGTAATTGGATGCAACATTGTTTGCAGTTGTCCACAGTAGTAGTTTTTGATATTATGCCTATGGAAATGGCCACTTAAATTATGGTTATAGCTTCAAATCACGATGCCATAAACAAAATTGGTCAATTATCTTGGATATTAAAATAAATGGGGGACAATATCTAATGCTTAAAACATAACCCGCTAAAATCACCTTGAGTATCATAAAAAACTAATACATTTTTTACACAGATTCTATTTTCTATGAGGGTATTATACCTCAGTAAATATAAGGCATCATCCGACCCCATTAAGTATACATATAGTTGAGCTGCGACACCAGGCGAGACGATTTAGCCAACTGTCCATTTGTCCCTTTGCCCTTTATAAATGTTTGAGGCACTAGATCTCAGAGACTATAAGAGCTAGAGCTACCAAATTTGTTGACAACATTCTTAAACCTTTACTGAGATTAAGTTTATTTTAAATTTGGCCATGCCCACTACCGCCCACACAACCCTTCTTTCAAAGGGCTTTCTCGGTGAAACAATGTATCTTAATGATCTCTTTTAATCAACATTATAAATATAGACAACAACTAGTAATCAGTTACTAAAGCATCATTAAGAAAAGTAAATAAGGCACCCCCTTCTTAAGTGCATTCTCCTCTGATCAGCTTCAACAGATCCAGATAATATCGTGTAATTAACCGTCTATCTAATAGCCAACTGAGTGCATCGCGACTGTGATTTGCTCACTCATACATTTTCCAGTCGATTATCTCAGCCTCGGCAGATCTTGAACTCTTTGCATAACTCCAGTCCATATAGCTGAGCGATGCCAATCGAACCGACTGCTGACTACCATTATTAACCATTGGCGACGTGGCTTACCTGGTGATAGCTGTCCGCGCTTATGTCCCCATTGGACTGATCGGCTATCTTCTCGGGATGCGTGTGGGTGAGGAAGTCCCAGATGGACTCGCCCTTGTCGTCGGCATTCCAGCCGCCCTCGATTTGGTAGGAAGACGACCCAACGCCCCAGAGAAAGTCGTCGGGGAAGCGGCGGGTGTTGCTGACCGGAGTGCCGAGGCAACTGTAAAGACGATATGGTAATGTGTTAATCGAAAGAGGTTGCTAAATCTTTGAGAAATCTTTGAGAAATCTCCGAGAAATCCCCTCCAATATCTCGCCCCTCTTCTCGTAGTCTTTGCTGCTGCGCTAATCAAGTGTCATTCAAAATTGACGAATGTTACGACTATTTCTATTTACTTTATTAATTTTTTATACATTTTTATGTATTGGCCAGTCATTATATCAATTGACAATTGGCTTGCCAAGGTCACCCCACCAAAACGATATAGATTTCGGGCCCAGTTTGACTTTTGGCCAAGATTTCTTGCGGCTTGTTTGCTAGCTAGCCAAGCCTTTGAACTTTAGTTGGCTAAGACGAACTGACATCACTCAAAATAAAAGCCTTTACTAACAATAATCTTAGAAAATCTGAGCTTTAAATAAATTATTTCCTTTATTTCGCAATTCGCATGTCGCATTTTTTAGCGCTAAAGTCATAAAAATTCTCTAAGATATGACTTAAAAGCTTTGAATGTTTTATTTATTTCCTTATTTAATAACTAATAATTTTAATTTCGTGATTAGAAATGATTTAGCAGCTGGGTAAATTTTGTTTATATTATTAACTACTCATTATATTAATTATTATTCACTTTTATTGACTAATTAATTCTATTGTCTACTCGTATATCTTTGGTGAACTACAGATTGCTTTTAATAAAGTTGGTTTAGAAATAGTATTTTAAAAGTCCCAAGGAATTTCATAAGTTTGAAAGAAGTAAATTGGCAATTCTTAAAACACTTTAATGGTTAAAAGAAAATTATTAATTATTATCAATAAAAAAATTTTAAGCTTAAAGAAAATCTGGAATTTAACATCTATTAATTGGAAAGAGAAAAAAGGATATTTATGTCCTTCCGAGTAAGAAATAAAGATCGAAAAATGAAAGGTATTTATTTCTTAAAACTTAAATTGAATATGTGTGAAATAAACCTTTTTTATTTAGTTATTTGTATTTATTTTAGAGTTGCAGGGAATTCCAGTTGAAGTATTTATAATTTTAACTAAATCGGGTTAAGTTTTTGATAAACTTTTAATTTTTGAATGCTTTTCAAATTAACACTTACGAGGCAATCAAGAGAAATGCAGGCAGTGTATATTTCAACATGTTTGTGTGCTGGATATATCCTTAAACGCGAAACTAATTAACTCCGAACCGAAAACTTTATAGCAGCGAAACCCGAGCGCGCGAGCTGCCTTAAACTTTTTCGTTTTGATTTTTGTTAAACTTTACGCGTTTTCTCGGATGTTTTGGTTTTGGCCACGTTTATTCGCGAGCGTTTTAAGCCAACCGCGAAACGTTTGCGAATGAACTCCGGCGGCTTTATGTCCTACCGTTATAAAGCGATCGCGGCCGAATCGCGGGGCTCTGAGCTTCTGCGTCAGCGCCGGCAGCGACGTCGGTGTCAGCGTCAGCGTCGAGTCATAGACAAGTTCTCAGTGCCTCTCTGTCGCACTGGCAGCCTCAGACTTTTCTCTTCCACCTGAGATCAACAGGTGTCGATATTGTTGTTATCTTTCGCTGAATCGGGCTTGTTTTAAACAGGCAAGTAATTATAGGAATAATTTAAGAACATTTGCAGCTTAAGGAGGTGCAAACTATACCCAAGGAGAGTATTTTAATTAAAATCGCATTTTAATTCTTCTCATCAGACCTCTCTATCTTCGAACTTTAATTGTCTTAGAAGAATTAACATTCCATAACAGTCCATAAAAATAATTAAATTCTTATGAAAAGCATATAACCTAAAGACCAAACATAATTGCTTTTAAACATAATTATCTGTACGTAATTTTCGCACAATATTACCTAAATACTATTAATTAGCATCTAGAGTTAGTTGGTACAAAGCAGGGAACTTATTATTATTAGTACTTCCTATCAGCTTAAGTTCTTCTCCAACTACTCTTCCTTCTGCCACCCTTTTTAATTAATTTTAATAGTAAATAGAAAACGAAAACAATGTTTAAACAAGTGCAGGTACAGAGACACAGCCCCAATTCTTTCCCGGAAGAATGATAAAGCAGAGAGAGTGCGAGCCAAGGGAGTCCCGGAGAGAGTGCGAGAAAGGTGTGCGAGAGAAATGCAATTAGATTGGAAAGATAAAAGATAATGGAACAACCCACAGATAAGATCTCAGTTACAAGAGCAAAGAGTCTTCAGGCTTGGTCTAGGGGAGTTCCTACGGATCTTTGGAGCTCGGAAAAAAACGAAACCAAGTGGAACTCCTCAAAGCCGGTTCTGCCATTGGATTCGCCCAAAAAGAGTCAAACAATCGACTCTTTTGCCTTACAATGGCCATTATTATATGTATATGGACAGCTTTCGTATCCGCAATCGAGTATGGTTCCAGTTTGATATTTTAATCCGCACGTTTCCTAAATTAAAGAACCTGGCACTGCATACGACCTGAAAGTTTTGAAAGTCAGTGACGCGTTCTAGTTATCACATTTTTAATATAGGATCTCAGAGAGATTTGTTTTCAGATAGATTATAGGGATTATAGATTATCGTACTTTATATATTACTTATATGTTTTCTTGAGATTTTATCACAAGGTTCCAACTTAACGGTAGAACATCTTGTTAACATTTAATTTCTGCCAAAAAGATCTTTAAATTCGAAGAAGCTGGCTGGATATATCTAAGGGCAGAACACCTCCCTCCCTGAGCACCTATTGCACTTATAATTCAGCAAAACGAAAACTAGATAAATAATAAAATGTTTGCATAAGCTAAGTGGTGAATTTATAGCTAGGAATTTATAGCTTTCAATACTATATGCGTATTATTCGTACATGGAGGCGTGTCTCCAGTCCCTGACAGGTTTTCTTTCACAAGTTATGATTATAGAAAAATCAGCTTTCCAGTTGCTGTGCTATATTTATTTAGATCCTTATGATTGGGTCTTTAGAGGTGGATTTCAAATATATACATATTCCGACAAACAAGGTGGGCGTGTCACCCTCTGCCCCAGGTGTTCAACTGCCACTGCTCCCATATGGAACTGAATCGAATTGAACTCAAAGTTACATGATTAACGCAGCTATTTAAAAACACAAAAATTTACTGACGTACAACAAGCATTGCGGTGACAAACGAAGGTCTTAAAATAATCTTAGAAAGCCCCTTTGGTAACAATATAATATTAAATATGGTCAAGTTTCACAGAAGCTCGACAAATCTTTCCGCCAAGTTTTGTTTTTGAAAGGTTCTTCTCCGCTTTTAGTGGAGCAAGCGAGGAAGCAACCGGTTTCGAGTGAGTCCATAATCATTAATTAACAAATACGTAGACGGCGGTGTGCATTTTTTGATTATTTTTATCTTTTTGCATCTCCCGCTCACGTGGGATCTCTGGGTCAGCTTATGAATCACTGTCCGCATAAAAACCCCCAAAGAAACCCAAGAAGTTGGGGGCACTTTTGCATACGCATCCAACGCATTTCGTAGATCGAACTTCGGGAAAGCACGAAACCCCTAGAAAACTGGAATATGAACTAATATTGTTGGTTATTTCCGCTGTTTGTTTCTGCTTGCCGCTTGCGGTTACGGGAATGATACAAATTATTCCTGAAAACTGGAATATGTCACTGAAAATGAATAAATTGTGTGGAGAGCTATAGGAAAGAAATTCTACGAGTTGGCTTAGGGAAAAGCTAATAATATTTAAATATGCGGATTAGTTTGAGAGCAAAGTTTGATTTATACAGGAAGGTAATTAAGTTTAAATGGAATATTCATATTAATTGAATGTTTTAATTAGTTTTATATTGATAATATATCATTCTCTTAGCTATATAACCCTTTGTTTAAATTTTAATTAATATATAAGTTGCAATATAAAGCGTTACATATTATAAGAATAATGATATTCGTGTTAAAATGTTATAATAAATAGTATTTAACAATAATATAGCTTTGTTATCTGAATTATAAATTATTGACTGGTAAAATGATAAGCAGATTTAATTTCAAATTTTCCCTCCATTTAATAAAACAATATGGCAACACTGTATTTTGGGCTCTTAGCTAACTGCATCGACGGTCACACTGGCTGTGAAAACGTAAACAAATTTGCGGCAACACGTGCGTTATTTTCATTGCAGAATTATTAAATAAAAGTAGCTTAAACAATGGAATTATTCACTGTAAATCGGTTAGTTTTAAAGAAGACAATTAGAACAATATAAATAAAATCAAATTTCCCTTAGTTACACTGAGGATTTGAAGAAAACAAAAGATGGAACCCAAGAGGCCACCAACAACGAAGATGAAATACTGCAGAAATTGCTTCAAAAGGCGGCGAAGCGCAAGAGGAAGCACAAGGAAACTGAAATTGTAGTAGAACCAACTGAAGGAAAAGCACTTTCTGAAAAAGAAAACCAAGCAACCGAAAAGGAGGAAGCAGAGCAGCCCCAAAAAGTCGCAGAAACAGAGGCGGTTGAAGAGCAAGAGGAGCTGCCTACCGCCAATGAGTTCCAGGTCTTGGGTGGCGATGACGCCGCGGGCAAGAAACGTCGAGTGGAAATGCAGCTGCCCAGTTGGCTGGCACATCCCACGATCATCGAAGGCTCCAGTCTGTTGCCCGACGCAGAGGTGGAGAACATAGATCAAGTCTCCTACCTCGACAAGTCAACCTGCGCGGCTCTCAAGCAAATGAAGATCAAACACCTGTTCCCTGTTCAAAGACAGGTCATCCCCTGGATACTGGAGGCTCAGGCCAAGCCCCCGCCCTTTCGTCCTCGGGATATTTGCGTTTCTGCGCCCACGGGCAGCGGCAAAACTCTGGCCTTTGCCATTCCCATAGTCCAGTTGCTGGCGCAGCGTGTCGAGTGCAAAGTAAGGGCTCTGGTGGTGCTACCTGTGGCGGAGCTGGCCCTCCAAGTCTTTCGGGTCATCAGTGCTCTGTGCAGCAAAACGGAGCTGGAGGTTTGTCTGCTGTCCAAACAACACAAGCTTGAGGATGAGCAGGAGAAGCTGGTGGAGCTCTACAAGGGCAAATACTACTCCAAGGTGGACATTGTGGTGACCACTCCGGGTGAGTTCAATGAGCCGAGGAAGTAATGAAAAATAACAAGAGGAAACTGCTGTTTTTAGGGCGCCTTGTGGATCATCTGCATGCCACGAAGGGCTTTTGCCTAAAGAACCTGAAATTCCTGATCATTGACGAGGCTGATCGCATCATGGACGCCGTCTTTCAGAACTGGCTTTATCACCTGGACAGTCATGTGAAGGAGACAACGGATCAGTTGCTGGCAGGCACTCAAGCTCCTCTCTGCTATGCCGAACTGGAGTCCAGCTTTGGCAAGCAGCCGCACAAGCTCCTGTTCTCGGCCACCCTATCGCAGGACCCAGAGAAGCTGCAGAATCTGCGTCTTTTCCAGCCGCGCCTCTTCACCACAGTGTTCACCATGCCCGTGATAAAGGAGGACAACGAAAAGCAGGAGGATGCTGATACAGACAGCGGTCAATTTTTGGGCAAATACACAACGCCGGCGGAGTTGACAGAGCAGTTCTGTGTGACGGAACTCCGACTGAAGCCCTTGACCCTGTTCGCTCTGGTGCAGAAGTACCAGTGGAAGCGATTCCTATGCTTCACAAACAGCACGGATCAGGCCAATCGTCTGACCTTCGTCATGGAGACCCTCTTCAAGGAGACGGACACCACAGTGGCCGAATTGTCTGGCAATCTTTCGGCCCTGGTGCGAACCCGAACTCTAAAGGAGTTTGCCAGTGGCAAGATCAACGGTCTGATCTGTTCGGATGCCTTGGCTCGTGGTATCGACGTAGCGCACATAGATGCCGTGTTGTCCTACGAGGCACCGCGACACATCAAGACCCACATCCACCGCGTGGGACGCACAGCTCGTGCGGGTAGAAAGGGAACGGCCGTCACTTTGCTCACCGAGCAAGATCAGCCGGGCTTCAAGAAAATGCTTAACGATGTGGGCAAAGGCTTGGGCGAGGAGGTTCACGTTTCCCCGGACATAGAGGTGGAGCATGCAGCCATTTACAAGCAGGCCCTGACCAGCCTACGCTATCGCCAGGAGACACAAAAGGCCAACAAGATGGTGCAGAAGCGTCGTACGGCCCACAAAGCGATGGCGCACAAGCAAGAGGTCACTAATCGTCCGCTGACGCTAATGGAGAAGCTGCAGCTGAAGGCGAGCGGTGTCCAGCAGGTGAAGGTCCAGGCAATACCCAAACCGAAACCGAATAAATCCCAGCCACGAGAGACCAAGAAACAGAAAATTGCCAAGAAACGAAAGGCCATCGAGGAGTAACGATTGGGAGTTTTGGGTTTTTGTTTATAGATTTTTTAGAATAATATAATGATGTTTGTAACCATCTAAATGTTTTTCGTTATGTATATATGTAAGCGTCTGCTGGGGTCTCTGAGAGCAGTGTGTCTTATCAGCTTGGAGGCGCAAGTGATTCCCCATGGGTTCTTTACCGCAATCGCTGTTTGTTATGAGAGGTATTTGCCTTGGCAAGGCATGCCAGATCTTCACTTACTTGAGCTTGAGCTGTATTCAGTTACAACTTATTTTGAAAAGTCTTATAGAAACAGGAATATATTTTGTAAACGTTCTTGGAAAGTATCCTTTTTCATGGAATTCGGTGAAGGTTTTATTGAAAAAGATCAAGAAATTAATAGATTTTAAGAGAAAAGCTTGAAAATTGTTGATTTTACATCGATAAAATGTTTCGCTTCTATTTTTGTATGTGCCACCATAAATTGTATCGATTTATAATCGATTTTTTTCTATTGCTGAGCGACGTCAGCATTCAGCTTTCTTTTCCCTCAGTTTCCAGCTGGATCACTTTTGGGAATTTTAGTGAACCGATGCTGTGGGGGTCCCAACAACAGAATTCTTCTCCAGGGTAAATCCCCCTTCGACTCCCTTCGCTTTCTTTGATACCTATTTAAGCAGACCTCCGTGAGCCGGAGAATCACAAAGTTTTACCAATCTCGTAACGATGAACACATCTACGGCAATCAAGTTTGTGGCTGCGCTGACGCTCTGCTCCTTAGGTAATCAATCAAGCTGGACTCTAAGCTTAGTGCCATTAGCTAATCGCAAACCTACTCCCTCTCACACCAGCTCTCTCCGCGACTGCCCTGCAAATTGAGCCTCGCAGCAGTTGGGGAGCGGTGGCGGCTCGATCTCCGTCCAGGATAGCCGGGCCCGTGGACTATGTGATCATCCATCACTCGGACAACCCGAACGGCTGCTCCACCTCCGATCAGTGCAAGCGCATGATCAAGAACATACAATCAGATCACAAGGGACGCAGGAACTTCAGCGATATTGGCTATAACTTCATAGTGGCCGGCGATGGAAAGGTGTACGAGGGTCGTGGCTTTGGCCTGCAGGGATCCCATGCTCCGAACTACAATCGCAAGAGCATTGGCATCGTCTTTATTGGCAACTTCGAGCGAACTGCTCCCTCCGCCCAGATGCTGCAGAATGCCAAGGACCTGATTGAGCTGGCCAAGCAGCGTGGACACCTTAAGGACAACTATACGCTCTTTGGGCATCGCCAGACCAAGGCCACCTCCTGTCCGGGGGATGCTTTGTACAATGAGATCAAGACATGGCCCCACTGGAAGCAGAACTAGAAGTTAGACTTTGATTAAGTTTCAAGTGTTAAATTTTCTTACTAATTTTTATAGAAAATATATAATAAGAGATAGAAAATGTGGTGTTTTTCAAAGAGCAAATTAGTTTCCTATTTTTATTGATATTTCTCTAAAATGTTTATAGGTTTATATAGACCAAGTCTTCAGGTTAATTTTGAATTGCAGAAGTCATCTGGAATCCCTAAGGTTAACCCCGATAACCCTGCCACTTGCGCAGCTCGTTCAGCAGATGGATGCCCGGACAGGCCGTGGCCTTTGTCTGGCAATGACCTATTATCGAGTGTTTGGGCGAGACCTGGCGACGCTGGACAGCAATTCGGATGAGGGTACGGGCAGCCTGCAGCATCTGAGCAGGTGGTAGGCCAGCTAAAAGAAACAAACAAATAATATGGTTTAATTATACCCTAAATAGAATGACTACCCTGAGAACTCACTCTGGAAATTCCCAATAAAAGCAATGCCAATGGACTTGCTGTTGTAATTAGGAGCATGCTCGCCTCGGATGCCAAAGCCCAAGCCTTCGTAGATGCGTCCATCGCCGCCAATCAGGAAGTTATAGCCAATATCCCTGAATCTCCGGCGCAGATGACCATCTCGTATGTTCCTCAGGGCCAGCTGACACTGTTGAGGATTGAAGCAGGGAGCGGTAGCCGTATGATGGATGATAATGAGCCGCACGGGAGCCGCCAGCCTGGGCAGACGCGGAGAGAGCGGCACAGGACACCAGCTGCTTCGAGGAACAATCTGACCTAGGGCCAGGGCTAGGCTGAGAACAAGGAGTGACAACTGAAGGAGCTTCATCTTTGCCTGTAGATGAAGTGCGGCTGATGAGGTGGTTGAGGCAACTGATCTATTTATATAGCCAACCGAATTTTCATGTATTTAAACAGTTGTTTTTTGGTTTTTGCGATCAATGAATGGATTGCAGCATAGTTCAATGAAGGTGCCTTTGTTGGGGTTGCAAATTCCGCTTGCGTCACCCAGATATAGATATTTTTATATAAGTAGCCATAGCTTTGTTCGCTTTTCTTCTTTGGGAATGCAAATCTGCCCTTGAAAGCGAGGCGGTGGCCCAAAAATGGCACCTCATCCGCAAATGGTCAGCTGCATTTGAAAGTCAAATCCAAGCGGGGAATGGATGATATAAAAGCCACTTGGTTAGCTTACGAGTGGACAGTGGCCAGCTATCGGGTGGCCTAGGCAGAGGTACACCAGTTGAAGTCCACACCATGAAGATCGTGAGTTGTTTAATGAAGATTTAAGCCACAAGTTACCTGCTAATCCCTAAATTCTGCTCCGACAGCAATCTACCTCCCCTTTGGGCTACTTCCTCCTAGTGGTACTGGCCCTGTTCCAGGCCAGCCTAGTAACTGCCACAAGTGGAGTGATTCCGGCCATTCCAGCAACGGTTCCAGGTGCTGCTGTTCCCGCCACCGTGATTCCCTTGGCCACCAGCCATCAGTTCGTCACCCGAAACTGGAATCGGAACGTCTATGTGCCCACAACGACTGTGGCTGCGTATCCGGCGAATACGTACTTCAAGTACAGTGGAGGATATCCTCAGTATCCCCAGTATCCGCAGTATCCCCAGTATCCAGTCTACAATTATCAGTACACCTATCCGTACTACTATCCCACATATAACTATGGCTATGGCTACAGAGGTGTCTGGTGATCAAGAATTAGAACTCATTTATACTCCACCATCAGTTTAGTGTGATAATAACCGATATCAACTGAAATTATTTGTATACTCCTATGGAAATAAATAAAACATTTACGAAATGATAAAAAAAAACACTTACAAAAGTAAAACGTACATATCGTTTCGCGCTAGGGATTACAAAAGCATAACATACACAGGCCTGAGAGGAGGTTATAGATTTTCGTGTATATATGATCTATATATTGATATAACTTCAAAACTGACTTACATTTTTTAAAGAAACCACTGTACTTGGATCTCAGCCAACCGCAAAACTTAAAGCCAATTCAAAGCTGGACTTGACACTGTTTTTGTGGTTAACCAATTTTATACACTTTATTGCGGCTTAAACATGATCTAAGGAACAACTATGAACTATTTCAAGCTAGAAGAAAAAGGGAGCAGCCACTCCAGGAGCAATCAAGCGGGCTGGCTGTATGAAACGTTCAGGAGCAGCTGCTGGGAATGGACCTGAGAATGGAGCACCAGCAGCCAGGAGACGAGCAGGAACCGTCGGAGCAAAGGCGGCATTAAACTGATTGAAGTAATCCAGGCGCTGGCTGCTGGAAACGGCTAGAGGAGAAGCCCCCAAAGGATTACCCAAGGCAGCTGCGGTATAAGGAGCGCTTGAATAGGGAACCCCGGCTCCTGGATAGACTCCAAAGGGTGACACCGCCGGAAACAGAGAGGGATTCACCGCTGGCCTTGCAGCCACAAAGGCCAACAAAGCCATCGACACGATAACCAACTGTAAATAAGGATAATATACTTAAATACTGGGACTCTCTAGGATAATGCTCACCATTTGCTGCATTTCAGGGAGATTGCTGCTGTTGCTGTCTTGGAGGCCAAACGCCGAATGTGCTTTGGTTTATTTGGAGCTTTGGCTTTATAGTTTTTACAGAGACCACTGAGCTAGCTGGCTCTGCTAATTGCCGCTCCAAATTGTCAAACACTTGGCTGACAAAGTGGCCAAAAATTACAGGCGTTGGCAAAGGCAACAGCAGACATTTGCATACGATCATCCGATATGGCTATAGGCATTGCAACATTCGTTTTAAAATTATATTGGGATAAGTAAAGGGCTTAGATCTGAGAGTTCACTAGTAATTCCTTACAGAAATCACTACTTACCTGATCATAAACGCATTCAGATGACAAATAAAACCCATTTTAATAATGCTTCTCACAGATTTTAATTAATAAAACAAAATAAGATGAGACGACAAAAAAATACAATAATAATTGAAACATCTCTTGATAATAACTATCATTTGTTCGTATTAATTGCATTACATATTAAAGAATATGCTCGTAGTTGTATAATTATCGTATTATTATAATTTAGCTGCTGGGGAGTGGTTGAGTTACTCTTGATCGTTCAGTTTCACGTTACGTATAAATATATATATTGCTGTATATATGTATATATATATGTGTATGTAGTCAAATCATAAAACACCTTGAGAGGGAATTAAACTAATTGGAATATATCCATCAATCGAATCATGAAAATGATGCAAATAAACGTATCCTAGGAATATTATTATATGTAGTATTGTGTCGGCTCTAGCACAGTGGATGCACTTGGGTTTAAACCTTCTCTTTATTTTAATATGGGATTAAGACGACATCTAGCATAGGCAATTGATTAGTTGCTTTCGTTTAGTTGGATCGATCTGGGGAGCAGATCGGCTGATGATTGAGGCTCATGAGTATTTCATTAGCTGTCGAGTGTGTTGGTGTTGGGGTTAACTTTAACAAACGCTTGTTATTCTCTATGGCTTTGCTCGGAATCTCCTCTTCTCGTGTGTTTGGATATATCTATATATACAATCTGGCCAAAGGGGGGTGGAGTGGATCTTTAAGCTAGTAGCAGCCTCTGATCTGGATTGGACAGAGCTGGAAGTTCCTGGGAGAGCATATTACGACATTACAAGTGTATTATGGCAATTGATAGTTGTGTTGACTAGATATATGTGGTGAATGATATATATGTATTGTATGTCTCTCTTCAAGACTGGTTCTGCTGGCTTCCGCTCTCCCAATCCTGCTCCTGCTCCTACCACAGCACATCGTAATCGTAGACATGCTCCGCCGAGGAGGAGGCAATGATCAGACACTTGACAAAGTCATCGAAGGTGCGCTTGAGTTTCCACTTCTTCGGCTTCCTCAGCAGCAGCAGCTGCTGCAGGGGCTTCGACTTGGACTTGGGCTCATGCCACGGACTCGTGGAAGTGGAGGTGGACCTGGTCATCGGTTGTGGAGTGGGCTCCTCCTGGCGGTGAACGGGAAGATTGCAGTAGACGTGGTTGCGGTTCAAGCTCTGTCGGAGGCTCTGCAGACGCTGCTGCTGGTAATAATGATTGAGGTTGGTCAGGTAGGTGAAATCCGAGTCGTTGACCACATCGATCTCCGCATAGTTGTGGTCCATCGATGGCTGCTCCTCCTTCTTGGGGCATCGCTGACTACCCGATGCCTTGGCAAAGAGTTGGTCAAATCACATGTTTTCATCGAACTTGGCAAAGTTGGCGTCCTCGGTCCACTGAAACTTGCCCGGCTCCCCGTCCTGATCCTGCTCCTTTGTCGGCTCCTCCTGATCCGGTGACTTGAAGAACTCGTCGTCCTCGAAGGGGTCCTCCTGCTTCTTGGCAAATATATTCACCGATTCCGATTTCTTGATCAACTCCTGACGCTGCTGCAGTTTGCTGGTGCGCATATTCTGCTTACGGATCATGGCACCACCCGATCCTCCTCCAGCTCCTGCTGCTGTTGCTTGCTCTTTCTCGAAATCAAAGGACGCCTTGGCAAAGTCATCCTCGAAGGCGGCATCATCGAACTGGGACACCTTGACGTTGTCATCGAACCGCAGCTTCTGCGTAATCGGTGGCGTGGAGGTCGGCGGCGTTTCCGCCTCGAATTGCTCACGTTTCTCGCGATCCGAAAAGTCATTGGAGAAGCGGAACAGGCTCTTGGATCCACCATTGTTATTACCGCCTCCGGACACTGGACCCGCTGGCGTGGAATTGCAACTGGAGGCGGTGCCAGCGGGCGCCGGTGGCGGTGAACTCTGATTAAAGTCCGACTCGAAGCCGTCGTCAAAGTTGAACTTGGAGCTGGTAACTCCCGCGGAGGATTCCCCGCCGCTCATCATCAGGCCGCCGCCGCCACCGCCAGGTCCAACGCTACTGGCATTCGAGCGCGGCGTCGGTGTTGGCGTCTGCTCGTAGCTGTCCACGAATCCGTAGTCGCTGTTGACGACCCCGCCGCCGCCACGGTTGCGATTCTGCCCGGGCAGCTTGGCCAGCGATGGCGGCTGATGGCGCTCTAGCTGTCGGCGCTCTGTCTCCAGCATTCGCTGATGCATCTCATGCCGCCGGCGATTCAACCGCTCGAATTTATCCTCATCCGTTGGCGGCTCATCGTCTACGTAATCCTCATCGTCGTCATCGTCATCGTCCACCTCGTTGCGCTGGCCTGGACATATATAGTCGTAGTTATCCCTTAGGCCGCCACGGCCATAACCAGACCGGGAAGGAATGGGAGCAGCGGGTACGCTGGATACCCCCACTGTGGCTAAGTCTTTGGCACTGCGAGCACGGGTCTTCTTGCGGAATCTACAGAAGAGATTACCAGTTATTAATATGTTTGGGGTTCTAATTTAGTGTTTCCATACAGACCTTCGTTCTTTTTCGCCATCCGAGGGAGTTTGTCCCAAGGCTGCCGCCCGACGACTCTCGGCCAGACGGCGCTCTGTTTCGGCGGCGCTGGCTGGACGCTTCCATGATTTCTGTCCAGGCAAAGAGGGTTCTAAGGAATGTTCATAAAATAAATTAAGATTTAACTATCTAAGATTGCTGTGGCAGACACTCACCTTCGCCATCCCAGGGACTAGAGCCGCTGCTCTTGCGCAGCCTTTGTGGACCACCCACCGCTGTACTGGAGGGCAGCACCACATCTCCTCCCAGCTGACTGGGTCGCTGCAGACTACTTCGGCCGGCCGATCGCTGCTGGAAGTCCTGCTCCGAGTCCTGTTCGTAGTCGATGTCGCCACTGATTCTTAACTTGCCGGACGTCGTTGTAGGCTTGCGCAGAGATCGAGTCTTCATCTGCTCGCGATCCCGCTCCCGATCCCTTTCCCTTTCCCCGCGATAATCATCGCGACTGTCCAGGCTGCCGTAGACATCGTTTCCACTGCCGAAGCTGCGACGCCTTCGAGTGGCGCTCTCGTACGACTCGAGACTCTCCCGATCAAAGGACTTGCGTTCACGCTCACGGTCCCGATCTCGATCCCGCTCCCGATCGTATAGGTAATCCCCGCCGCCGCCTCTGCCTGGCTTGTAGGCCATGGGAGACCGTCCGCCGCGTTCCTCGTATACGTTTTCATAGTCGAAATCGTAGCTGGGACGAGCGTAGTCCCTGTACTCCCGCTCGCGATCCCGCTCCCGATCCCTGTCTCTGTGATCGCCGCGATACTTGCTTCTAACCTGGCCACGCTTGTCGTAGATCGGCGGCGGTGGCCCATAGCTGGATCGCTCGTAGGCAGCTCGCTCGAAGGAGCGGGCACGCGCCTGTTCAATCTCCTGCGGCGACCAGGTGTGGTGTGGCGGATGGTGGTACCAACTGGGGGAATCTGAAAGGGGCAACCATTGTAGATAGACTATAGAGAAGCTGGCAATAGGTGAAGCTTACCCAGATCAAAGTTATCCCTGCTGCGCGAGAGACCATGCTTGAACTTCCTTTGCTGCTGTTGCTGCTGCTGCTGATCCCGGCGAGCCATGAACTCCGCATCGTAGCTGAAACGGGGGATTTTTAATGATTAATTATAAAGCTAATAGTCTAAAAATATATATAAAACTTACTCATAATCCTCGTCGCAAGAGTTCATCCGCCTGGCATGTCGCATGTAGTAGCCGTGCCGATCCGTGTGCTGCACCTGCGGCGGCATCTGCGGCTGCTGTTGATGCGGATGGGCCATTTGGGCAGCGGCCATCTGCCGTCGCTTCAGATACTCGGGCGTCTCATCATCCCAGGGACTCAAGTCTCGAGACGAGGAGGACGTCTGCTGGCGCTCCTTCTTGGCCCAGCGACGCTGTTGCTTGGACCAGCCATCATCCCGGGGATCCGAGCTGCACGGCGATTCGACAGTGTCGGGTTGGGAGGTATTGGATGCAGGCGGTGGCGGTGGCGGCAGGGTCAACCTGGCCTTACCCCTGGCCTTGGGCGAATCGAAAGTGGCCCACGACTGCTTCTCCCTGGCTTCCCTTTCCCTGTCGCCCATCATTTGTTTGGTGGCGGTATCTATGAGCTGCGAGACCGCCGATAGCTGCGAGGGCACTGGCGACGGGATACCCATCACTGGCGGTGGCTTCTGCAGGGGAATGGGCGAGGTGCTCACATCATTGAACTGCGAGGGAGTGTGCAAGCTGGGAGCTCCCCGCGAGGGTGCCGCCGAGGAGGTGGCTGGCGATATGCGGTCCCGGGAATCGAGGGAGAGATTGGAAATGGCGCGATGCATTAGCTCGTCGATCTCGATGTCGTCTTTGGTTCCACCGCCGGGAGCCGTGAGCACGGATAGGAATTTCTGATCTTGCTTGGGAGGCACCGATTGCTGTGGCGGCTGCACATCCTCCGGAACGGGGGCAGCGGCATCTAGCTGCTGCGTGGAGGTGGACAACTTCTCATACTGATCCTGTCCGCTAACCGGTTCTGCATCCTTTTCGTTGCTATCCAGACTGCTCTCGCCACCCGCATCGGCATCCTCGTCCTCGTCATCATCGTCCACGGTCAGAGCAGACGAGGAAGGCTCCGCTGGGAAGCCACGACTGTCTACGAGTCCATGACGGCTTTGGGAATGGTGCGACTGATGCACATCCTGATGATCCATGATCTGACGGAGGTCGTGATCCTCGTTGAACTCATCGCTGAACTCGGGAAAGTCCTGCAGCAGATCCTTCTCCTTCTCCTTCGGCTGGGCAGCCACTGTCGGCTTATCGAAGAGATTTTCCACCAGGATAATGTCTCGCAAGGCCGCATAACGATCCTTGGCCTGCGCCACCACCTCGGTGATCTTGGTGTCGATCTTGGGCGCTGGCGTGACATCCAACGCATCGATGGCCAGCTCGGCCCCGATGTTGTTCACCTCCATGCCTCCTCCTTCGTGGATCTCCTTCATCTGCGTCTCATCGATTGGCGGCGGCGTGAGATCCCCCATGAGATCTGTTTCCTGCTGCTGTTGCTGCAGCTCCTGGTCGATGATCTCCCGGAATACGGCATACCGATCCGCTGATGGAACCGTTGCCGCCACGGGAGACACACCGGGCATGGGCATCGGGGCCGGAGCTTCGTTGAAATTGGCAAAGTTGGCCACAAAGTTGGAGTCCAAGGGGCCAACCACCTCATCCTCGCCGAAAGTGTCATCGAATTTGGCCACAAAGGAGGTCTGCTGATCGAAGTTCACCTTGAACACGGCCGCCGTGGAGGCTGCTGGAGCGGAAGCTGGATTCGCAGGCGAGGATCTCCGCTCCTGGCCACGAACCTGACTCTTTTCACTGGACAAATACTCGGAAAGGTAGGACGTTAGCTGCACCAGCGTCATGGTGCTCAGCTTGCTGGCGGGCACGTTCAACTTGACGGCCAGGTCATCCATGCCCAGGGTGAGCAGTTGCGTCAGCGTGATGTCTGGCGCCAGGGTAGTCGAAGCCTCGTGAGCTTGCGCCTGCTGTGCCTGGGCCTGGGCCTGCAGGATCTCCGCCTTGTTTTCGTATATATCCTGCGGCCTTCCCAGCGATGCCTGCCTCTGAGGTCTCGCCCGGGCCGAGGATCCCTGACTAGGGGGCGGCAGCAATGGCGGCGGAGCCCCCAACGGCGCCAGGTAATCATCCTCGGTGTGTCCCGGCTTCCTTGGCCTTCCCGGTCCCGGAAAACAGCCATCGGAGCGACCCACGCGACGCGATGGCAATGGAATGGGCGGTGCATCTGCAGCCGTCGAGAGAGTCCTCCTCGCTGTGGCGCTGCTGTTCAAGTACTCGTACCGCCCGGCGGTGGGCGGCGGCACAGGATTGGCGGGCGAGGGTCGGATCACGAGGTCGCTGAACTGCTTCTTCGGCGGCAGCGGCGGCGGTTCCGAGTAGGGAGCAGAGTCTGGACGTGGCGGCGGCTCCGGTGCCGCTTCTGTTTCGCTCAGGGAATCGCTCTCCTGCAAACGCCGCATATTGACACTGGAGCCGATATCCGAGCCGGATTTGCCAAAGGAGCGCGACTGTCCAAACAAATGGGGCATCTTCTTGTTGCTAATACTGGAGATCACATCCAGGGCTCCACCGCCGCCGCCGCTTTGAAGGGCAGACACCGAGGCTGTGGGCCGGTTCCGTACCGTACTCGGCGGCTGCTGGAGCTGGAGCTGCTGCTGCTGATCCTTCTCCGGCGGCAACTGCACCTGGAGTGGTCCATTGAATACGTTCGCCTTTGCTTCGGGAATCGCGGGAGCCGGAACCGCCGGCGGAGCCTCAAACTCAAAGGCATCCAGCTTGGCAAAGAGATCGCCCTCCTGAAACGGATCCGGATCGCTCTTCTTGCGCGTGGGCGAAAACGGATCCGTATCCCTGGGCAGCAGCACAGGATCGGCCTGTGGCGGCGGATGTGGATCCTCCAGCGAGGTCAGCGTTGGCGGTTCTGTGGTATAATAGTGGCCGGTGGGATTAGGCGGATTAGTGATATGGCCAAGCAAGAGTTTTAGCTCGGCGCTCGAGGGGATCGAATGGGAAATGGAAATGGATGTGGGTGTGGGCAGGGAAAGGGGAGCAGGAACGGCTACGGGCGTAGGTATGGCGCTAACGGATGACAGGAGCTGGCCCAGACTGGCGACGGTGCTAGCGGTGGTGGTTAGTGTGTTAGCCGAGTTCTGGAGCGGATTCCCTGCGGTGCAAGTGCAAACTTTAGAGAGCTGTTCGCTCAATGCTATTTTTGAAAGCACAGAGAAAAAATATCGCCGAAGTTAGCCATCAATTCGGTCTTATTTTTATATTATAACGATTTTTTTGTCGGTTTCCTTATATCTCGAATTTATATTTAAACATTACAAAGCGATTTTTAATAATTTCTTTAAATTATTACTACTAAAATCGCTGGGAATATGAAATCAATTGAAAGAGTGCCTAAAAGTATGCTATGAAAGGTTAGACCCGGAAACACAAGAAAATATAGCATACTTTTGGGCACCGTATGGATTGATTTTAAATTCCCAGCGATTTCTTTAGCTAAGAATCACTTTTAATGAGTTTATAATTTACAGGGCTTATTTATAAACAATTTGTGTAGGATTTCAATTAGTTTTTTTCCATACAAATATATTATGAAAGCAAGGAAATGGCTAAAATGGTCGCCGAAACCTTTTCTCTATGCATGAAAATGGTGTTAGTTAGATTTTTGGTGATTGGTTAGTACCTGCGGTGATGTTAGTAGCTGTGGTGGTTGTGGTAGTGGTGGAGATGGTGGTGCTATCCTCCGGAAAGAGGCCATCCGGCTGGCCCAAAGCGAGACCACCCAGGCCGAGACCCGCCTGGCTGCCGGAGCTGAGCTCCTTCAGCAGCTTCTTGGGCGGATTCTTTAGCTCTTGGAAGAAGTATTTCTTATCGACATACGGCCTGGTGCGTCCCGTGCCCAGCGGATCCAGATCCGTGAACGCATCTGCACGAGGGAACAGATTGAGATTGAGGAACAGAATCCAAGATTCGGATAGAAGGCGCGCATAAAATCAAAACTCAAAGAGAAGAAGAAAAACTCATAAAGAGCTTATAAGTGTTATTTTGAACTGATATGAACTAAATGCGACTTTTTGTAAGAATTTGGATCTTTAGGAAATTAATGTGAGTGAGTTAGGGGGTAGGGAACGGGGTGGGCTTTGAAACTAACAAAAACCACAGGCAACTAAATAATAATCGAATTAAATATAAAGTAAGTCGAAGAGCATATTTATAAAGTTCTTTAAAAGAGCTGTCGCTATAATAGGAATGATTGGTAAAGTCAAAGATCTAACAGTTCGAAACATAGAATATTGGAAATGCCCTTAAATATAAAATTTTGTATAATACAAGTTGATAAAAGCAGAGGAAACATATATAGCAAGCTAATATAAGCCCTCAAAATTGTAATAACTTGTAAGAAACCCAAGGAAAACCCCATTCGGTTGTAAACTGTAAAGATAACTTAAGACTTCCCCACTCAAACATTCAGTTCAGTTCAATTAAATTGACCCAAGCCTACTCCCATATTGTTCCCTTGGCCGGCAGACACGAATGTCTCTCGTTCCATCAGAGACAGCTCTTTCATCTTTTGAATGGGGAATGGCGAATGACAAATCTCACAAAGCGACAGAGTTCCACACTAGCAACACTCATGACAACTTCAATAATGAGCACAAGATGGATGGATGGACACCAGAGAAGACAGAGGAATGCTCTTTTTTAAACTCACCCAAAGACAAGACCGCCGAGGCCTGTTCCTCGTTGCCCGCTCCCGTTCCGAGGCCTGAGCCCATGCCCAAGCCAATGTCTAGATCTGAAAGGGCACCGGATCCTCCTGCCATTTCCGTTAATTGCTGTGTGGGCGTGGCCGTAGATTCGCTGGAGGCCAATGGAGCCATGGCCAAAACGGATCCCAGACCACTGACGCCGCCACCCACTACTTTCGAAGTGTTAAAGACATCGTTCTGTTGATCCAATTCCTGCAGCCAATGGTCGTCGTCGTCGTTATCCCCGGCCTGCAGCGCCGTGGTGGCCGGAGACTGGGAGCTACTGGCTCCCGGGGGCGGCGAGAGCATAGCCTCTAAACTGGCCACCGCCTCTGGTGTCTTGTTTGGCGGCTTGTGTCTATTGCGTCCGGATTCGGGTGGCGGCGGCAGGATGCTGTAGGAGGGCACATAGATGAACGAGTCCCCGAAGGGATCATCCTCGCTGGCGGACTTGGCCAGCGAGGGATGGCCACCACTGCTCGATCCTAGAGTGGTGGGCTCGTTGGGCGTGATCCGCTCCATTTGGCTGATTCCCCGCTGCAGCGAAGTCAGTTCCTGCTCGAGATCTACCAGATCGGCCACAGACTCGGGAGAGATCTGTTAAAGGTAAAAGGAAGGTATTAGTAGGAATCTGCATACTTATCCCATTAATACTTACCTCCTTGGCTGCCGATCCTGTGGCCTTGGCCACGTCCAGACTCACGCCAAGCCTGCTTGTGCCATTGGAGGCGCCGCTAAGGCTGCCAAGCAGCGTGAGTGCATGACCGGAGGCGGCTCCTCCTCCGCTAGCCAAATCCGAGTGTCCCAGCGTTACGCCGCCCAGGCCGGCGGCCTTCAGCGAGGACAGGGAGGCCAGCTGGCTGGCGTGGTCGTGCAGGGACTTGCCCTGGATCTGCTGGCGCGCCATCTCAATCTCCTTCTTCTTCAGCTCGAAGACCACCTGGAAGAGATCGCGCATGGCCAGCACCACCTGGCTGGCCGCCTTGTCCGTCTTGATGCCGAAGAACCGATGCCCGCTGTCCGGCGACCCAAAGATGTAGCCAAAGGCTCGGGAATCCGTCATATCCTGGGCAATGAACGAGATCTTGTGCACCGGATGGTGATACAACGAGTCCCCTGTCTTCTCATCCCTCAGCCGCAGCCCATCGATGGTCACATGGATGGTTATCCGCTGCTTGTGCTCCCCGGCAGCCCGTATGGCCATCTTGAGGTCCTGCAGGGCCTCCTGGCACATGCGATCCCCGCGGGCCTCGCCCACCTCCAGAATGCCGATGAGCTTTGCCTTGAACTGGACGCCATCGCCGAAAAAGCGTCCCGGATCGTTGCGATCTGGAAAAAAGCGAATAGAGGTGGGAGGGTGTAGAGTATGTGTTTTTATAAGGTGTGTTTCTACTTGGCTGATTTTTGTTTGGCTAAAATGTTTTATGGACGGCTGCAGTGGTCATTCGCTAGATTCGGAAAACCTTGGGGTTTCCGGGGTGGGGCTGGCTAATATGTTCATAGAAAACCCACTAAGCTAAGCTTCACTACAAGCAATTACTTAAAATTCATTACTCTAAAAGTTAGCTACTTAAATTATACTTAAAATCATAGTTTAATAGAAGTTTGTACTATTTATTTAGTATTTCACTCAACCATGATCCGATTTATTAGTATTATTATAAGTCATAAGTCGAGTCATTTTCTGTGGTGGAATAATCTCCAATAAATATTTTGTAGTCTGGCCATATTTAAGTGACATTTTTCTACTATTCACTTTGTAGCAATAAATAAAATATATATGCAAATATGTGTATACTCTTAATGATTTATTTTTTCAGGCGCTTTAGTTATTTTTTTTCGCTTGGCTGATCAATTTTCATCGAATGATCTCAATACTTAATGGAAGCCAGCTAAAAATAGCTTTATATTACTTGTATATCATATTTTTTGATTGCACTTAACAATTAAGATTGCAGGCATTAATGGGCACTGAAAATACAACTTGTTGTTGTATAAAATAATATATATCTCTTATATTTCCCAAAAACATATTAATCGAATTGTAGAAACCCTCAAAAACAAAGTACTGCCTGTATTTTCCCCCTATTTAAAAACATAACTGCTTTTCCGGTGCATTTCTTTTATTCGGAAGTATTTTACTGGCGAAATTCAAGGTCGTTGTTGTTTTATACAGTGAACGCTCTTAACAGGGAAATTTTGATTTGAATAAATAAATGTTTTGGTAATTAAATAATTATAGCATGTATATCGATACAGACTCAAAACTTGTCGAATCAAAAAACTGACCAGAGCATATACTTTTGTTCGAATTTAAAATTATAGTTAACCTTAGATAATGCTATTAGTCTTTTAGAAAGAAGGTTTATTAACTCGCATAATTTCCACGGGTCTGGAATCTTATGTGCTACCGAAAACTATTCAATTTTTCACTTTAAAATGTTATCGTGAAGTTTATTCAGCATTTTTAAGCTGTTACCACTTTAGGGAGAGACCACTGTGCTTGTTATTTGTGTATTTTGGCTCGTTTGTTTTTGCTAACGTTTTGCGTAATTCGTTTCCTCTGCCGCGCCGCTGCCGCCGCCGCCGAAGGTGCTGGCCAACGAGAGATTGGAGGAGGCTGTGGACAGCTTGGCCACCAGGGACTTGACCATGTTTCGCCAGCGGCTCAGGGAACACTGTCACCGTTGCCGTCACCGTCACCGTCGCTGGAAAAACGCTGGATGGGAAAACTCTGGAACGCCGCGCTGGAGTCACTCGAGTGTCAACAAATCACCGAAATCACTGTCGCATTCTTGGCCCCGCTTTTGTGTGTATTTGTGTTGACATTTCCATGGTCCATGGAGAGAAAGGAGAAGCGGGGCGGGATGGACGAATAAAGAGTACACAGGGGAGGGCAAACAATACACCACAACGATTTTTCGCGACGTACGTTGTTGTTGCTGTACATTTAATTAAATTCAAGAAGAGAACGAGCCGATCCGAGATCATGGAATGAATAAAAACGAATGAGAGAGCAGCAGTTCGCTCGCGATGCTCTCCCTCTCGCCGTCGCTGTTCGCTGGACGACTGTCGCAGTTTGTTCAATTCAAATAACAAACAAAAACACACACCATCACACAGGCACACACACTCCCGCGCACACTAATTTCACTCTATTATTTGAAGATTTTCATGGCAGAATAGAAAGATCTCTTTTGCGAATTGTTGCCTGTTCGTTGTTGTTTTTTCTTCTTTTTTTTTTGGAAACTGCACCACCTGCCGTCGACGCCGGCGCAGCAGCTGCTATTCGACAGAAGTATTCGATTGGCAGATGCTGCAGAGCTGCCCATCGATATCACAGCTCAGCGATCGTTAGATATGGTTCATTTGAGTTAATCGAAATTTAAATGACATTTGAACAGCTAAAACAAACTCCTTAACATACTCATAGATGAACTAAATTAATTATATATATGACAAGGAAAACTTACATTTACAAGGACTCGTTTTCTTGCGCAGCGTCTGCATTTTGCTCAGAAAAAGCTGATTGGCATTCGTGTAGTAATTCCTTTGGCCTCTAATAATGTTGCGTATAATGATTGTGCTTTTATTGCTAACTTTAGTTATCTCTTATTTTATATATGGGACAACCGCTTTAACGGTTATTTCTGATTCGTTGTGTTTTCCCTTTTTACTGCCTTTGTGCTTCTTTGTTTACACTTGTCCTGCCGTTCGCCTCGGCCGTCCCCCTCGCACGCGCTTTGGAGCCAGGCTATCGGTGTGTGTGTTGTTGTTGTTATTATGCCACTCGGTCGATTGTACACACCGGCATCGGTCTCACTCGCACAAACATGCGCCGATTATCGATTTTTCAATGGTGGCATCTGTGTGAGTGTTTATATCCACTTTGCCTACTTTAAGGCGTCTCGGGGGGTGGGACAGCGATGCAATTACTACTACGCCTTTCATCATGCAGCACTAAATTATCAGATCTCCTTCTAACGGTTGAAAAATATATATTCGTTGTTTTTTCGTGAGGTTCCAGTGACCAAACTTTGACGGCAATTCGGTTTCTTTGTAGTCGCGAAACGGGGGCACATAGAATTGAGTGACACACTCGCGATTGGCTTCTGCAGAGCGAAAAATTGCAGTTCGACTCTTTCGCCTGCTATTTACACACTGTTTCATGTGCTACCCGTGCTCAGCACATCTTCGGCAATTGATTTTGACCGATTTTCGAGGATTTTATAGTAAATTTAAGTCCAGTTAGTCATACGCCCTGAGGCTGCAGGACACACACAAAAAATTCGATAGTAAAACTCCAAGGATACGAGGGTGGTGGGTGGTGAACTGCCGGGGCACCCTGTGCGGCAGCCGGTATGGCTGTTATCGATCACAGGTGATGGGGACTTTTGGCTCATAGTTGCGCTGAGCTAGTAAAATCGATAGGTTTCTCTTTTGGCTTGAGAAATGTTAGTTGTAAATAAAAGTTATTTATTGGATTACTGGAATAAATCGGAAAATAAGAAAGTTTTTAATAATATAAAAAAAATCTTTTAAAAGTATTATACCTAATAATTAATACATGAAGAACGATAAGTCTAGTAAGAAAAATGAAATTTAAGTCGCATTTTAACTATCGATGTTTTTCTATGGCAAATTTAGGTGTTTTCTTTAGTGCCTTTTCTATGGTATGTTTCAAGTCCCCCGCGACGGTCACTCTGCTGCGAACGGCCACTCTAATTGAACGGAATTGAAAGAGTCGCGGACTGTTGCTGCCGAAACGGAATTCTTGGAAATTGCTTTTCAAACCGATTTAATGGACTTTATTTATATTAAATAGGTGTTGAACGTGAAGGCGGCGCTATATTTGAAGTGACAAACAAATTTTAATATTTACGAATATTTCGCGTTAATTAACTGTCGGGCTTCCACCGAAAGCAAGATTAAAAAGCAATCAAGTTTAATTCAACAAAAACAGGTCGCAATACTTGAAACAAAGTAAAAATCGGAAATTAAACACCTGCGCCGACTGCGACGCCAACGACATTCTCACTCCCTGCTCTTTTTCGGTGCGCGCGTCGCTTTCTTACCCGCAGCGCAGTCGCAGCAGCTGGAAATATTAACGAAAACACACGGAGAAAAGTGTAAATTGAACAACGGGGCGATGCGATTTATATAACAACACGAAACGAAAACAACAAAACCAAGCAAACCAGTTATTAGCTGTTTTGTGTATAGAAAAGTGCTAAACAAATTCTCGGCTTCCAAACAACACACACAAATATACATTTCCAGAATACAAAATAATACACAGAAATAGTCGCAAAATGCAAAATTGATTGTGTAGAGCAGCATCATCATCGCGTGGAGAGTGGAATAGTGTAAACCCCGTAAAATCGGCCAAATAGTTAATCAACAATAAGCATCCTGTGTAAATAAAAGTGCTATACATACACACAGGTTTACAACAAAAACCTAAGCAGCGGTAAAAACGAGAAGCAGGCGAAGAGAGGAGAGCAGCAGCAGCAACAAGATGAACAAGACCTGTGCGCGTTGTCAGAAGGTGGTTTATCCCATCGAGGAGCTCAAGTGTCTGGACAAAGTGAGTACTAGGGTTCTATGTTCTTAAACATTTAATTCCCATTCAAATTTAGCGTTTTGCGTTGTTTTTCTGGTGGCTCCTTTTTTTCGGCTCACTTCGTGCACTTGTTGCGGGCGCCAGAGCGGGACGGCTAGCTGGCACATGGCATGGCCGTGGGCATGTTCTGCCTCTCCCGCTCCCACTCTCCTATTTGCTCATTCTCCCGTCCTCGCCCCCCATTGATCATGCGTGCCTTTTTGCTCCGCTTCTCTGTTTATTATCCTATGCTTAATAACCGCAAAAGTTGTTTGGCTGCCTTTCCTTTCGCTTCGCGGAATTCAAATATTTACTGGAAAATAACGGCGCAGCTTCGCGCGTACTTGTGTGTGGGTGTAAAATAGTGCACGGAGAAAAACAAACTGATCGTTTTGGTATATTGATATTCAAGGATCGAATGATACCGATTTATATTTTTACCGTCTCGATAACATTTTAATTAAATGAAAGTAGATTTATAATTGATATGATATATAAAATTAATAAATTTAAAATAAGATCATATAAATATTATACCTTTGCCTGTATAACTATAATTTTAGCATTGTCTGACTGTTTTCTTTGTGTATGAGTGCGCACCCGCGCACCCCGGCAACATAAAAAACCACTATTTAAATTTTTTTCGCCAACTCAGGAAATTCTACAATTGCTTTTAATTTACGTTTGCCGCCGCTGCTTCCGCTGGAAGAATTTTCGGACTCTCTAATTATCTACCTCTCTTTCCCTCTTGCTTACTCTCTTTTGGAGGCGCCTATTGCAGCTCAGCTTTTGCGATCATTTTGTTGTTTTCTTTGCACTGCTTTGATGTTGTTGTTTTAGTTGCAGCTGCATTTGTTGTTGTTGCCGTTGTCTTTCGCAAAAGCAACAAAGGCAAATCCGTTGACCGACCTTGAGCGCATATTTTCGAGACTTGAGACCAGTTTTTTTTATTTCATGCGTTCTCACACACACGTATGTACATTTGTATGCCTAAAATCTGACACAGCAAAGCTCGCAAAATTAGGATCTTGCCAAAAATTGAAATTTACATAATTTAATAAAATTTAGTTTTATGTGAATATTTTCTTTTTGCATAGACTTAATAATTCTATATAAAAGGTGAAAAATCTTATAATAAATTGTATACAATTTATTTTTTGTCCTATAATATTATAAGAATTTCTTATTTAAAAGAACTCCTCGAACACTACTTTCATTATCGAGTTGTCAGGAAACCACAGAAAATATTAGAATAAATTCACAATTAGGGCTACATTGCCCAAACCGGGTTGACATGCTTATCAGAAACCCTGCACAATTCTCATTAAGTATTCAGAATAAAATTTCATTCAGTTTTAAACTCTTCTAGAGAATTAATTCTTAATAAATTGAAATTTAAGTGAATATTTCGCTTAATCCCCATTTATTTTGCAGTTAAAAATGTTAGAAAATAAGTAGTTTAAGCATAGTAAAGAACTAGGACCTTTTCTTCGTCTTATGGGACGATTTGTATTAAGTTTAATTCGTGCTTCCGTTATATAACCATGCTTTAATTTTAGTAAATCTTTCAACTTTAAATACACATTCTTACAGCTTTAACTAGGCTCTATTACTTAAATTCGCTAATTAGTTGATAGTTTTCCAGCTAATTGACTTAGTTCAGCTGTGACGACGAGAGTGCATGGCAACTGAAGCTTTCGTTTCTTCTTCTTTAAAGGTGCCCGTGAGCTTATTGGTTTACGCTTAATTCCAGTTTATTTTTATTGAACATTTGTTTGTCTCTATGTCACAGACTTGAGACTGCGACTGGGGCTGGGGGCCCTTCTTTAGTTTCTTTTGCTTATTATTTTTCTTTTTTGCCCTTGGCTTGGCTACAATCTGTGTTTATGTTTCGATTCCTCTGAAATTTGGGTGCTGATAACGTTGCACAAACATTTAAACATTTACACTAGCGGGCGCAGCTACAGTCGGTTTCCCATTTCGAACCGAATTGAATCCATCAACGAATTCCGATTGGCAATCGAACGCTCGCTCGGGTATCAGCGTTGAAACGTGTCAATCTCAAGACCCCAAACCCCCTTCCCTTCTGGCTCCCATCTAAACATCCTAATTATAGATGATTCTCTCGTCTTTGCCGGGCTTCTGCTACTTCAGCTTTACTCCAGCGGCAGTCAGCAGTCAGCAGTTTCTAATTATAGACAATGGAGTAATGAAAACTATTTTAAAGTCACAACAACACAAGACGCACCCGAAGTCGGTTATAAAACATTTATTATCCGTGTCTGTGTGTGTTTTTCGCCTAATGGAAATGCTGTAACTTGTACACATGAGCGGGGAAAGGAGACTGGTGGAAATGGGGGCTCTGAGACGTATAAGTTTACCTTTACATTAAATTGCATTAGTTTTCCTTTGTAGTTTTTGGTGTGTTTAACTTGCGCCGGCTAGGGTGTGTCGTGTGTGTCTTGTCTTTTGTTTGTGTGTGCGCCCCGATTGCGAAATAATTTAAATGCATGCACAACACATTTCACAACGTATTCAAAAGTTGAGCAATAGAATGCTGTGAGATCAGAGCAGAGGCTTGACAAATAAATATGATTGCAGTGCTGAGACAGACAGGGGTTCAATCATTTAGTAATTGTGGGATTATTTCCAAGGCATACCCGGTTCACTACTCGGCTTTGTACAGTGGAAACCTGAAGTGATGATATGTATATATATAATATTAAAATCTAGATTTTGTTTCGAAATACAATCGGAATTTATAAACAAAATACCAATTATATTTCAAATTCATATTTTAAGCATTTACAAATTTTTAAAATTATTTGTTTTGATTTCATACTGTTATTCATATTTTTTAGTAGGCCTCGTATTCTTTCTTTTTAGTTTTAGTTTTATAATCCACTGAAACGCCACTGTACTGGCATTTTATAGGTCTCCACAAAACAGACCTCGACTAATAAAGCCTATGAGATCAGAGCCTGAATTTAAACTATTGTTTTTCGCTACTCAATTCTAGTTTGCGCTTACGCCATGATTTTAGTGGGATTTAAAGTCATGGAAATTGAACAATTGTGATTACCTCACTTGGGATAAATTTGATATATTTTTTCCTGTTTTTCTCCTGGGTCACCCCAACTTTTAAACGGGGATAGTAGTAGAAACATTGCGAATTGCAGTAGGATTTGTCTGCACGTGACACATCCTTCTTGATATAGAAATCGATACTCATGACGGCATTTTATACCAATTATCTCTTATTTCATTCGCCGCTTCATAGATACAAACAAACTCACAGATAGATTGTGGCACGCGAGAAATGTCTTTTTGAATGCACCACAGCCGTTAAAGTTTTGCGGCGCATCGCTGCCGGCGCTTCGTTAATCGATTTTTGATACCACCGAAAAAAATTAAAACCGAAATGGAGAAGTCAACTTGACTGGCTTCCGCTTGTAGCCTATAAATGTGGCCAGGGCCTATATCCTCCTCTGTGACTGTCGCTTCTCTTGCCAATTTCATTTATCTCTGAGCTTTATATTTTCCTTCCTGTCGCTCTAGATGTAATAAAAGGGTATATCGGAACTGGGGAATTTGTCCACGATTTATATATACTTAAGGTATTGAATTTAGTAACAATATTCTAGCTGAAACTTTTCAGTACCTTGGAAATGTAGGAGTTATCTTTAAGTTAAAATATGTCAGGTGTAAATATGAATATTTCCTTTCAAATTAATTATATTAATATCGATAATGATATGGATAATGATACTGATAATATTGATAATGATATTAATACTATTGATAATGATACAAATAATAATGATCCATTTGTTTAACCAAGTTTAACCAAACATAAAGGGTATCTCTTAGTTGAAAATGTATCTTACATTGGCAATAGTCATTGTTGCATTTGCGCTTTATTTTGCACGAAATATGTGAGTTTAACTTTTGCTTTGCGCTTTGTTTGGTTTTGGCCTGACTTTTCGAGCTCTCTAGCCTTTTTTTACATTTTTTATCCAGAGCCACAGCCACGACGAACGATTATTTCATGCTCGCAAGGAAAGTAAATGACCTCTTTGTTGTCATGTTGTCATGGGGAGTCGTCGGGGGGATCGAGCAGCTCTCTATAGCCAAAAGCTATAGCTAAGGGAACGTGCCAGTTTTTGGCCAGCCTTTTCTGGCCAATTTCGTAGTCGGAGGAGCAACCCAGAGCAGAGAGTAGATGGCACACAAAGAGGCAGCGAAGCATCAAAAATAAAAGCGTCGCCGTCCGTTTGACTTCGTTTGCCACTTAACGACGACGACGATGAACCCCCGCCCTCTTGCTCCTTGGCTTCTCCGCTCCGTCGCTCCTGTCATGGCACACATTTGCACTTCCCTGACCTCTCTGGGGAGTCCCCTCCCTAACCGCTGGCCTGCATCCACCAATAGGCCATCACTTCTCACTGGGCCATGTTTTAATTTTTGCATCCTTTCCGAGTGACAAATGACTACAGCAACAAACTTCAAAGCGGCAATGGGCAGAGAGGGAGTTGGGAGTCTCAGGAGAAGCGAGGGGCTGAAAATCGAGAGAGCTTTTCATGCTAAACTGATGCACAGGAAAAAGGCAAACGTTTATCAGTTAAAAATAGATAATATATGAAGAGAAAACTGATATTTTAAAATTTTAAAATACAATTAAAGATTCCTTATTTCCTTTACAGAAGTTTAAAGACTTTTATTAAATGCCAAGTCTTCGATTCTGGAATAGATTAAATATTTTGTTTATCTTTTGCAGTTTTAAGAGTAGAGTGGGAAATACTTTCTTTCACAAAAATCATTAAATATTCGTTACGCACCACCTTTATTATTGAATATTTCTTGAATATACTCCTCCATTTACTATTATTATTATTATTTCTTTCTGTGCCCTGCACTCAAACTCTTTCGCTTTCGGAAGCCATGAACGAGTAGAAGAGGAATGACAATGGCTTTATGTATTTATTTATATACATTTTCTCTCCACTCTTGACTGAGCCTCTTCACCTCACTCACTTCAGTCGAAAAAACTCGAAAACTAAAGTTCACTTTTGCATGACAATCAATTTTTCACTCCGAGGAGGAGGGCGATGCAGGGCTGCAAAAGGTGAGGTAAATGGGCGGGGGGCGCATCAATTGAGGCATGAAAATAAAAGTGGTCAAGGCAGAGGGAAGGCTAGG
The DNA here is from genome assembly GCA_008042775.1 of Drosophila pectinifera. Lineage (NCBI taxonomy): Eukaryota > Metazoa > Arthropoda > Insecta > Diptera > Drosophilidae > Drosophila > Drosophila pectinifera. The sequence goes on along the minus strand of VNKC01004165.1, from coordinate 94,687 downwards.
AGGGAGAAAGATGTCGCCGCTGCGATAGAGGGAAACATTGTTCTGACTTGTCTCTTGTCTCCGGATCTCCGTTTTTTTTTTGCTATTTCCTCCCTTCCTCGAAAGTAAAGGCTATAGAAGCTTCAAGACGGATATGGTAAAAAGCAGAATTAGGCATTAAGTAGTTACAAAACTTATTTCTCTAAAGAACTATATACAAAAAGTTAATAATTTATATTTCATTGAATTTCCCCTTTGTATACCAAAACCTAATGTTTTATTAATTTTAATATAAAATATAGGACAATTAATTTAACTAATTTTATGGAACTTGTAAGGTCTCTTTGAACGAAAATCCCCACAAAATGTTAAAAGTTTTCATTTTATAAGTAATCCCACCTCTCAATCTCTTGCAGTACACCTTCATTGTCTTTTTTCCGGTTCCCTTTTTATTGTGAGAACTACTTTTGTGGCACTGCAAGATTATGCAATTGTCTTCCCTCGAAAGACTCCGCCCATCCATCCCCCCACTCACTTTCGTTGCTGCACTTCCAATCTCCGAGAGAATCTTCAGTGGCGACTGCTCCCATTTTCCACTCATTGACGTCGCCTAATTAGACTTCGCTTTCAAGAGAGCTTCGCTTGCCAATTTTTGTTCTTCTCGCCGAGATGGAAAGCAAATCAAAAGCGGGGAAAATAGCTGAGAAACTTGGAAGCGGAGACTAACAGAATTTTCTATGCCTACAAACTTCAAAGTCAAGACTTCGTTGGGTGTTTTTGTGCCACCAAACTTGGCTTCTTTTGTGTCCCAAATTGTGGAAATGTAACAAAAAGTTTTGTCCAATTCGGAAAGTGGAAGTCGCCGTCGTGGAAGTTGTTTGGAAACTTTAAATAGCTTCGGCCACTGCTGCTGTGCTGCGGCTTGTATTATTTCTGTTTTTTCCGTTTCGAGGGCTTTCCCTCCAATTAAACGTCTCCCATTGTGGACTTTTGAATTGTATAATTAATTTCGATGCTCAAATTTTGACTAATGACCAAGAAAAAACAGAAGAATGGTCAAGATGATTGAAGAGAGTCTAAACCAGTTTGGGGTCAACCTCTTCTGAAGCAAATTTGGCTTTTGATTATGGTTCTTTTCTTTTTTGGTGCTTATGGTTTCCTGTTTTGCTGAGTCTTTTAATTATTTTAGCTCTTCCCTTATTTTATTGCCTTGTCTCTGAATAGTTATAAATGTTAATGCCCATTTTCTTGTAATTTTATTTCCCTCTTTTGTCACTTGTAACAAGGGTTCTTCGGCAAAAACAAGAATATATAGGGGAGAGCTCTCGGATCGGACTGGACTGTGTTCCCTCTCGAAACAATTGCTTTGTTTAAATTCAATTGATCTTTATTAACTCGAGTGGAGAAAGAGATCCGGAGGGGAAAGATCACTCGGAGGAGGCGCTGCCAACGACTCGTGTAAATTCGAAGGGGGAGACAGACAGACAACAAGTTGAACTCCTCGTCTCCCTTGTTTTTATTTAATTTCTTTTAAGCATTTGCATGACTCGCGTCACCGTCATCATCCAATTGATCCCCGCATGCATGCAGCTCTTTAATAAGTTGAGGGGTTCCTCAAAGGTCAGGGGTGTGTGTTCTATGTTTGATTCTTTTATTGCATCCGAGCTGTGGATTGTTTATGGAGGGCAGGAAAAGTCGAGAGACTGAGAGGTTCAAGTGGTTGCTTGACTCGAGAGTTGCCTGGCACTTGAGGTTGCTTCACGCCGCTTCTTTTCTCAGTTTCCCCTTGATCTTCTCGGCTTTCTATATCTTTCCATATTCGCTCCATTTGTGTCAAAGTTTAAGTATATTTATAAATTTATAGTGTTACCCTTGAAAATCTGTCTTAAAAATATTAATTCTTTAAGGGCACCTAAAGTAGTAAGTAAGAAGTAAATAATTAGCTCTTAGGCAAAAGACATTTAATGAAGCTTATTATATTATTCTTTATTATTAATATATATTTTTTTAAAATATTTTTTAAACACTTTTGTTGGGTTGATTTTTTGTTTTATAAAAATTATTCCCAATTCGAGGCTTATAACTTGCATGTAAACGAAAACGTACTTGGGAATTTTAGGTGCACTCTTTGTAGTAACTTTATTCCTCTTAATGTTGTGTGCCCTATCATTATAGTCGTCTCTATTTATGTGGATTAAAGCAGCTGAGTAGACCTTCGTGTTAGCCAAAACTAGAATATTTTTAAACACTTTTAAGCACTTAATGCCAAAGTGAGAGTAAAAATTAACTGTTTAAGTGACAACTGATTGGACAAGTTAGTTCGCTTTCAACTCGTAAGGCGTTGCAGCGAAATCTCGTCTATTATTCAACTCTGCTCCACATTTAACCCCAAACCGCATTCTGATGGTGCCTCTGCTGCTGTGTCCCACATTCAAAAGTTTTCGCTTGCTTTGCTCGTCTCGTGTATGCAGAGCACTCTTAATTAATAATTAAATTAGTGCATTAAGGCTGGCTATATACACATATCCTTTGTCCATAGGCCGAGCCATCTGATTGGTATACTGGAACATTTTATAAACTCATCCTGCTAATCGTATAAGCCTCGTATTTGCATTTTCCACTTTGGTTTTCATAGCAACATGTGTGTGGGAATCGCCTTTTGTGTTTCCCGAGAAAATTCAAATAGAACTCCTAACAAGTGACACGCCAATTGCTGTGTATGTGGGGAGGTGTGCAGTCGGTGTGTGTGTGAATTTCTGACGTTTATAAATTAAACAAGCAAAATGCTGAAGCGTCAGCAGAACTCGAACTGAACGGAATGGAGAGCAGCAGAGTAGAGCAAAGCCAGCGGCGGCGTTATTTCCTATTGACTTTGCTAATTGACTGAAGCGAAGGGCAAACGCTGGTGGGGTGGAAAATGCGGGGAAAATAGTGTTACAAGACCTGGGGAATGTAAGAGAGCGAAAAGTGCTCAATAGTCAGGTTCCAATGTCACACATTCGGACACATTGAAAGAGACCAGGGCTTGCTGGCTTTTTTATTTTTCATGGAGAAAAAACACAACTCAAATATTGATAGTCCGTGGAACGTGGCAAATATTCTCTTGTAATAAATATATAAATTCCACGTTTAAAGGAATTTGGTAATAAAAAAGTACAAAAATATATTTTAAAAATTAGTACTTGGCTTGCAAACAAGCCGTCATTTAAATGTATGTCATTGCCAAATAAAGCAGCATTTAATTAGGGAAGCATTTATATAATGAACAGAATGGAAAAATTTCACCTGTACAATCATTTCAATATTGTTTCATATTAAGCCCCCTTTAATTGGATTATTATTGTGTGTTTAATATATTCATAATACCTATACCTAATTTATACAGCAAATAAATCACAATAAGCGCCTTGTTAATCTGATTTGACAATTAGAGGAGGCATCATGAATATACTTAGACAATCAGTGTTCTCCTTTGTTGTGAAGTGTCACAAGTGATCTACAACAGGAGGCTTGTTCACAAATCACTTTCTAATTAGGCTTATCGGTTGGGTCTCACACATTCTGGTGAATTCCCATGGGGGAAATCCCCGGAACCGGGCGACCGAGAGCATATGGTAATCGTTAGAGATGCATATTCAAGACCCCGATCCACCGCCTGCACAGATGTCAGAGACGTCTGGCCAGACAAAGAGGAAGCATATATCACCAAGCGGGCGTTGGTAATGCCCAATTTAAATAGAGAAGAGCAAAGGCAAGCAGGCAAACAGACATTTGATTGCAAAGAAGAGGCATTAGGAGGCAGTTCCTCCGCCACTCCCCACGTGAAATCAAAACCCACTTGCAGCTGCCAGCTGCTGCTGCTGCTGCTGCGGCTGCGGCAGTAGTAGTAGCTTCTGCTGATGACGCTGGCTGAGGCGGAGGAGGAACTCCACTTGGAGTTGTACCTTCTTCGGGCGCAGGCGGGGCATGCTACAGTCTGCCGAAAGATATGGGGGAATCCGGCTGATGAGGCGGAAGTGAAAGCGACCAAGCAGAATTAAACTGCTTCCTCTCTTCCGCCCCCACTCACCAAAAGCCCGAGTCGTTCGTGCCAAAGCTCCTGTCGTGCGGATACCTTGTTTAGCATAGGGTATTATCGGTTTTAAAGTGGAGTTTGTAACAATTGTACATGGCAATTAGGAAGTATTTAAAAGTAGGAAGGTTCTTCTGTATTTTTAAAAGGTTCACTCAAATATATAATAGAAAGTTTGAACCCCTTGGACAATATTTGTTCAAGCAAATGTTATAATCAAATAAACACTTATCATACTTATGTTATCAATTCAATTAGGCTTTCGGCTGTAAATAAACCCGGACAAAAGGCGAGCACGTGATAGACTGCTTTTCGATAAGTTTGGGTTAAGATATCTCTATCTAAGAGTAGCCATAACATTGGTCATATAATTTACAAAGAAAACTGGCTGCTATCTTAGGATCCAGTACCTGCCATAGCAGTTCTTGTTAATAAAAGAAAATCTAAATCTATTTATTATTTTTTTCCTCGAATTAAATGAAGTCATTCCCTAGGCAAAGTCTTAAGATTCGAAGCTTTAAAAGGGTAATAAAAAGCCCGCTTTCTCGGCTACCTCTCATTGGTTTCTTACAGTTTTTGTTTTCTTTTTTTCGCAAACCGTGTCTGCGCCTTAACCCAAAAAAATAACCGAAATGTGAGTTCAAGTTTTTGGTCAATTTAACACGCCCCGCCACGCTCTGTTTACTGCACGCCAAATTGTTGTTGCTTATAACCAAAATGCGTGCTGACTGACTGACTCACTAACTGACTGACTGACGTAAGGTCAAGGCAACTAACTGCAACGACTGCCAAATAAAAATGCCCCAAAATGGCCAACGAAGAATTGTCATAGTCGAAAGCTCACTGATCAGAGAAGAGCCAAAAGAGAGTGAGTCATCCGCTGTACTCGTCGTACTCCGAAATGACTGAATTACAATCGTCTGTCTGAATAGGTGACTGCCGGGCTGAATATCTGTCTGACTATGTGACTGTCTGGCTAAGCAACTGTCTGAGCTTCCTTATATGGTGACCCACACACACATGACATAATTGTCATTATCGACAACAACTGCCGTTGATGAGCGTTAAGTAAGCCAGGCCAGCCAGCAAATGGTTTTTAATTGTTTCTGTTGCTTTGCCGCTGCCTCTGCCGCTGCTGCTGCTGACGTGACCAGTTTAGAGCCCAATTTGGTCATGATATAATTGAATATTTACCCCCCCATTGCTTATGCAATTCTCACTTCATGGTTTACCAACGCCGGCATTTTCACACGCCCGAAAAAGGGCGGCGGAAAACAGGAAAAGCCATTTGTGCTCCTCATATCTGGTCAAATGGATCTACCCATGCCCATACCCATACCATGCCCATCTCCCATTGATTGGGAGATCTACAAGTTTCCAATTTGCTTGAACGCGCTTTCAATTTCATTCAATTGAGTTATGGGGACTTTCTTTATTTGTGTTTCTTAGCTGTTGGCTAATTAAAAGTTTTATTTTTCGAGGGATAGCGAGGAAGGAGTGTGTAAATTGAATTTGATGGCTGGATAAAGTCACTCTCAGTCTGGGGAATTCACTGGGTTTGCCTTTTGTTTGAGTTGCTTGTTGCTGCACTGAAAACTGGAACTTGTTGTTAGATTTTGCAGCTATTGCACATACGCCGTGTACACACAGCCTCTGTCATATGCATACTTGTCTTGATTTTCTCAGTTTTTTGCTCTTATATCTGTAAAATCAGAAAGGGGGAAAACATGACGCAATCCAGCGAAATTAGACACCGGCAACTCTCGAAATAATGAACTGAAATCACAGTGCACATACCCATATATGGTTTTGCTTAATATTATACCCCGAGGTGTGTTTAATCTTATAGATTATATTGGCGGATTGGCCAAGTTGGTCGAGATTGAATTCCCTCAATCTGAGTCACTTTGTTGGGAAAGTTGAGATAAGATGTGGGCTGTGTGTGTGTTAGTAAATCCCATTGATAAGTGGAGCAACATGGGAACCAACAACATATGGATCATGTTTGCCTCCACCTCATTCCATTCAACATTCTTTTGGCCTTTATGTCACTCCATTGGCTGGATTTCTGTACACTTGGGGAAAAAGTATTCAGCAGATTGCAAATATTAAAGGCAGTTATACAAATATTTACAGATCTTTCCAGTGAGATTAAAAAGGTTTAGTATAAGAGATATATTAATTATAAAGGTATGGGATATATTGTCTCATTTTGCTAGTTTTAAATATTAAATATGAAATTATTAAGGTATCTTAATGTAAGCAATATAGAGCTTCAATTTCCTACTACAATCTTGATTATATTTTCCCGTGTACTGCTCACTCTTTTATTTTTGCCATAAAAGCAACAAGCAACAATTGATTAGAATCGCTTTTTATGGTTATTATTTATTCCACATATTTGCACGTACTCTCGCTCGCACTGATGAGAGCGAGACGCACACATAACCAAATTATTTGTTTATTAATTTCATTTATTTGTGAGGAGCCAGGGAGGCCACCAACTGCGATCTTTTCGCTTTTTATTTCGCTTTTTCTTCTCTTTTTTGCCGGCAAGAATCTGTGCGATTCGCCGCGACCTAATGCTGCCTGAGAGCGTGAGAGGAGAGCTCTTGGAGTGCGGATGATTCATTTTCCAGCAATGTCGAGTGCGCGCTCCCCTCAAGTGGAGGGGGGCTGGGAGGGCTTTGTCGAGTGCAGGAACTGCTGTGTTGTCTTCTGGTGACGACAACTCCATTCCACTTCGGGCCACTCTTTGGCTACAGTGCAGTCTACAATAGGATGAACTAAATAGCTGAAAATGAATTAAAATAAATTAAATATTTGATTAAAAGAGGCATATATTCAGAAGGTTTTCTTAAGCATTTCGAAGGAAGGAAACTTGTATGATATGTTTATTTTCTCCATAAGAAATATCATCAAGTTCACTAATTTTCTACGCAGCTTTAACTCCCTCAACTTAAAACTTCACATTTTCGAGTGACTACTGTTAAGTATGAATATTTTTTTCTCCAGTCTCCAGTCTCCACCTCCACCTCCACGACTATTGCTTGTTATTTTCTCCACTTTGATGGTTTCTCTCTCTGGCTGTTGTTTTGATTAAACTGCGATGCTAGAGCGAACGAGAGAGGCGAAGGAGGGGAGACCTGGCTCTAAATCATGATTAATATCTTATGTAAAGTTGTTTGGGGGGAGAGTTCTACTTCTTGGACTTCATTCCGTTGATGGCTCATAACGGTACCGGCTGTATACGAGCATAAATAACAGCATCTTAAGCACTGCATTCAGCTTTCATCCCGTCCCGCGTCGATCTTTAATTTGTGTTTAAGGAAAAAAGAGGCAAACACTCTCTGGAATGGCTGGACAATGGAGCACACCAAAAGGCAAGGCGGCGGCATATTGCTCTCCCGCTGAATGGGCATAGAATTGTTTAACTGCTTTTCTTGTGACCGGCGAACAAAAACCGAAATCCAGAAAAAAGCACAACAAAAGCTGGAGCTCCGGCTGAGCCAGCTGGAGCTCCGAAGCTGTTGCCTGTAGCTGTAGCTGTAGCTGCCAAACAACAATGCGAATCTGGATTTCAGTTTGCTCTCGTGTCTGGCTCGTGTTTGCCTTTTGCCGTTTGGCATTTGAAGTGTTTATTGTCCGAAAAGTTTTGACAATTCGCTGTTGGAATACTCTCGAGCAAGTGGCATACTCCAAATTATGCGAGGAGCTTGCTACGAATGCAAAGAACCGGGAACTTAGAGTGTGTTTATGGCTAAAACACTCTTCAAACCAACAGGTTTTAAAGGCTGCTAACTAAACGGGTTTCAATTATCATATTTGATTTAATACAATTAGGCAGATTGGCCATTTAACTTGCAATAAATTTACGTTTTTTATATACATTCAATTGCTTGTGAATTTTTGTTCAAAGAGTTTCCATTTAAAAGCTCTTATGGGTTATTTAGTGTATATTAATATTATAGGGTAATACCAGATTCGTTTGTTTGGTGAACATTCGTCTGGAAAATTGTTGTATTTTCCAAGGGAAAAATCTTGCAAGCATGAGAAAAGTTTAAGAAAGATTTAGGGCGCTTAAGGTCGAGATAAACTTAGTGACCATTGAAAATTTAAAGAGAAGAAATTTATTATATATTATATTATATATTATATTTTTGTATTTTCTTAAGCAAAAATCTGGCCAACACAATGAAGATTTCTCTTGGATTTCATGAGACAAGTTTTATAAAGATTTAAGGCGCTTAAAGTCGAGATAAAGCTTAGTGTCTATTGCAATTTCAGTAAATTAAAAGAGAAGATTTTTATTTAATTTATAAATTAAAAGAACCCTTTAAAAAATATAGGTAGAAAATGGTAAAAGCCCATACCAAACATTAATTAACAATAAACGTATGTATCTGCCCCCATTTCCCAGTGCTCCACTTTTAGGTTCTTATGCAAATTTGAAGAAATCACTGTGACACTTTAGGTCTTTCTTTTCCTATTGTTAATTTTATTTATTTAATTTTTTTTTGGTTTCCTTGCCCAATGCCTTTGTTGTTGCCTGCTCATTGCCCTCATTTGTCATTTGTGTTGGCTTTGGTTCGGTTCGCAGTGGTAATCCGAGATTCCCTGGTGCCCCTCATACCCTATTCCCGTCTGTGGCTTGCTGGCCATTTCGTGGCTCATGCCAATTGTTTTTATCGTCGTAAAAAATAAAAAAAGAACGTTGGAAGCGTGCAAATTCGAATGCAAATTTAACACCTCGTCGCCGACCCGTCGTGGTTGACAAAAAATAACCCGGCAATAAAACTGTGTAAAGCCGAAGCGAAACAAAACACAAAACACAAGAGGAAACGTTTAATTTTTTTGAAAATTGAGCCGCAGATTTAAAATCAAGACGAGAAGCGAGGCAAAGTCGGTTGGGGCAAAAAAGTGAAAAACTGGGTTAAAGCGAGCATAGAAAATTGAAACTGAAGGCAGTTGTTGTTCGTCTGCTCGTTCGGGGGAGACGAACCGTCAGTTGTTGTTGACCAGCAGACAGACAGATTACCTCACCACATGCATTTAAATATATATATATATACTATACTATATATGCACATGCACATCCAACAATCACAACAACTTGACTGCATTTCGTTGCGAAAGTGAAACTGATTTGAAATATTCGTGTGGTCAAGCAGCTTTGAAAATCACAGCAGAAAGCCTAGAGGCTTTTAATGCCCTTTTAAAATAAGTATGTATATTTAAAAGGATCATTAAAAGCTATATTTTGCTTATTTAGAAATAAAGTATAGGTTAGATTATTAATATATCCTAGTAATACTTTTCTTCTGGTATTTAATTTTATTTATTTAAATTCTCTTAATTTCATATTTATCATATTTGCATATTTATCTATTTCATCCTATAAAAATAGGAATTTAATTTAATTTATTTTTAATTTAAATATTTACCCAGAATATTATTATTACTTTTAACCCACAACAAATTTAAATAAAGTCGCACAAGGGAAATGCACTCATAAACATTCAGTATCTCCGACTGACTTTACAGATACCATATACATATTATATATAAATAAATATTATATATAAATAGACATAACAGAGATAAGTTGGCAGTGTCGAGCTCTTTGATCATTTAAATTTATTTATTTAAATCGACTCGCCTAGTGCACTTATTAATGCCTACCTTATGGAATAGGATATATGCCTCCTTTTACATAAATTTTCACTTGGCAGTTATACCCAATGTATATGGAGTGTAAAAATTTTAAATTAGAAAATTTGCAACGGAATCTCTTCAATTAGCTGTATTTTTCCCCTTTTTTCCCCCGAATGTCTGCCCCTGTTACGCATGCGCCCTGAGCTGGAAAGTCATTTGCTTAAGCCCCAGATCCAAAAAGTGAGGTCAGAAGAGAAAAATCCGATGATTTATTTCAGTTTCAGTTCAGTGGGGGTCACAGATTGTTTCGCTTTCAGCTTTTTCTCTCCGGGCCACGGAATGTGGCGTCGTTTTTAGCTTATTTCATTTCTTTTCGGTCTGTTATTTCCCCCTGGCTTCCATCAAACAATTAACTATAGTTTTTTTGTGTGTCTACACTTTTAATTGTTGTTTAAACGGGTTTTCGTGTTGTATTTGGCCAACACTTTTGCCAGCTTCCAGTGGCTGCTGCTAGCTGCTGCGTTGAAAACCAATTAGGAAATATTTTCGTACTCCCATCCAGCCATTTCTCTCACTCTGAACGGAGTAAATGGTCCTCTCTTCATATTTTTTGCCTGCTAATCCGCAGACAAGTTAATCGTTTGTTGACCCCCACGTCAAGGCAGCTGAATGGATGATGACTCCATACTCCATACTCCACACTCCACACTCCCTGGATGTGGCTGGATATGAGGAGTCGTGTGTGAGATGGGTCTCCATTGCGGTTTTCGCATATTCTATTTTTTTCTTTCCCCTTTCGGAAAATTTGCATAACGCGTTGCAGGCGAAAGAAACAACAAGCATCCAAGTCTGGAGCTATCAAGACCAACTCCCATCAGCAGGCATCAGTGGAAGTTCCTCCGGCAGTCGTTGAGCAGTATTCCTAGACGAGATGCAACTGCTGCTGCAACTGCTGCTGCTGCTGCTGCTGCTGCTGCAGCTACTGCCAAGTCACCACAAATCACGCAACATTTTCCAAGTCTGTTTGTCTGGCTCTCATCTGCCGTCTGGCTTAGTCGGTTGGCTTATCTAACCAGTTATCTCAACTGAACGGTACTAACTGAGATATCTGCTTATTCTTGGCCGTTTAGTTTGTGGGGCCTTGAGATATGCGGAAGCTTGGCGGAAAGAGTTTTGCCAGTTTGCGGAATACTTGATGCTTCTGGTATTTGTCAACCCAAAGCATAGGGGCTTTAGCAAAATAAATATCTGGACTTTTTAGGGATTTTTTGGTTAGACTAGAAGCATAATCCCTCTCATAAACTGATAAATTCTAAAGAAATTAGATGAATAAACCAGAAAGTCTGGAATTATTTAAAGAATTGTTTTCTATGTAGGCTGCTAGGTTTTGTAAGCTCTATTTCTATTATTTATAGTTATTTCCAAAGCCTTCACCTTGCTTTCTCATACTTATTGCCGTTACTCTGCCAATTAATTTTGGAATAAATATATACGCATAAATATCTAGTTAACGGATCCGCTAAGAGAACAGGGAAAAAACCTTTGAGAGAGCCACGCTTCTTATGCTTGGCTTGGCCCAAAGTTTCGGTTGCATTGCGCCAATTTGGCTAACAAGCAAGCAGCAAAGAGCAGAGGCAGAGGTAGAAGCAAAAGCAGCAACGCCACCAGCACCACCAACACTAACAACAAATAGCAATAATAATATTGCATTCTCAACAATTTTCTGTGATTCTATTTTGTAACTCAACGTTTTTCCTCATCTCTTTCGTTTCAGACATGGCACAAAACGTGTTTCAAATGCACAGAATGCGGCATGGCGCTCAATATGAAAACCTACAAGGGCTACAACAAAATGCCCTACTGCGAGGCGTAAGTTTAACTATAGTTTTTAGTCCCTTATTGTCCAAGCCCGTTGCACTGGCAAAATATATCCTATATAAGCGTTAAAAGATCCGCTGGTCGGAGTTAAAGTAATCTGAATCCAAGTAATTTAAGAGTATGCAAAAGATCTCCCTCTCTCTATTTAATAAGTTGATTTAAACCCGTTATTTTTCGGACAGTTTCTTAACTGTCAGTCAAAGGAAATTACAGATAAACTAGCTGTTGGTAAATCTCTCTTTTTTTATCTGCAAAAATATATAAGCTGGAGATTGAGAAACTAGCCCTTAGAGTTAGATTGCTATATAATTATTATTTTGGATTTTTTAAAATGTAAATGTTTATTTAATGTTCTGTTTAGAAACTAGTCCTTATCTGTCAGTAAAAGTTAGCAAAATTCGGTTTCTAATTGTCCGTTTTATTAAGCAAATAAAATAAAACGAAATAATATCAGTTAACTGCCAGTTTATTTGACCGAGAAATATTAGCTGGACTAACCCTTAGAGTTGCCAGAAATGTACGATTTAGGACATATTTATTTTAAATTTAATGTCATGCTTAGAATTTAGTATTAAAGTATTAACTAATTAAATCAGTTAACTGTAAGGTTATCTGTTCGAGAAATATGAACTGGAGAAATATTACGGGGACATTTCTATTCCTATTCCGAGTGTATGTATTCTGGACTTCCCCGACAAACAATTGTGGAGCACAGTGGGGCAATCACGTTAAGGCTTATCGCACCCACTCGGAATGTGGTGGTTCGCAGGGGGAAGTTGGAGGATGGTCAACCTTGATTCGCTTTACCTGGCAATCTTCATTAGCGTCGTTTATCTAATCGCTCCAGGGGGAGGAGATAGTGACGCAGATAACGTTTAAATTCACTGGAAAATTGCACAAAAACTTCTGGGAAGGGGCAGCCCCACTTTCGGGGGAGCATAAAAAAGTGCAGCAGCTTGTTGGCCAAAGTCTTGAATGTAGGCAGGATAAGGAATGCGGAAATGCAGTTGTGGGCCACAAGTGCTACCCACTCCAGTTCACCCGGTGAACTAGTTAATTTGTTTTTAGATAAGAGCAGCTCAGCTGGCCACCAAAAAGGGAGTGAGTTCTATGGCCATAATTTATTATTAATAGGAAATTATGATTAGAAGTTAGTGTTTGATTGTCTAGCTTATTAAATAAATATTAGATACTGATATGGAACATTTTCCGATGATTAAAATAGGGTATTAATACTAGTATTACAAAAGTATATTTTTACTAGTTCTTATTTTAAAGAAAGCCCAACAGAACTAGTTCCTTTGCTGGCACTCAGTCGCTCAACGCTGCCATTGAGCGTCTTCCTGTTTCCTGCTGCGCTTTTGCACTCGCGAGTCGCGGTTTGCTCGCATGGGGAATGTGTGTCACATGGGGAGTAGTATCCCCACGGAACCCCCTTTTTGTTGAGTGGTCGCCACCTCTGACTGCCTCGTCCCCCCTTACCGCTGTCATGTTCATTGTTGTAGACAATGTCACACACATTGGACAGGGAGAGTACTGGGCAAGTGTTTAGCTTTGTATTGTGGCCAACTTCCACTCGGTGATCCCCTTTTTGCCCAAATTTCCCTTCTTTTTTTTTGCTGCAGTGCGTGGCTGCATTTGCTGGCCTTGAGCCAAAAGCCAGGGGCGCGCTCTGGAAGGGGTATGGCCGGGTTTGGGTACTGGGTATTGGGTATTCCCTTCCTGGTGCTGCATGCAGTCCTGCGACGGCTAGTCTAATGCAGATTTATTGTGGATGCCACCGCTGCGGGAATAAAAATTCCATGCGGATTGAGTTATGCGTCCGTTAGCTCCATTGCGCAGTGTGCTCTGGCCCTTCGGAAGCTCCCAGGGAAACTACTCTCTGCCGCTGCTGTCGAATATCACATGTCGTGGCCGGGCCCTCCTCGTCGAGTCGCCTTTGTGCGAATTCCCACTGATGTCATCGCCTGCATAAATACACGCTGGAAATCGTTGAGGTCTTGAAATGGAATCGGCTATATGTGCGGCTTGAAAGGATAGCAATTGGATGGCGGAGGATAGCGGTCACGCCCCGCTTTTCCGCTGCTGGCACTTTCACTGCATTTCCTCAGCCCTCGTTTGCACCTATCCGGCAGGCAAGGCGTCCTGGTCCGTCCTGTTCCGTCCTCTCCCGGCTGCTTCCCGATTACGTGACTCCAAGTACTTGAATCCGGCTCCAGTTTTGTTCCAGTCCTCGAACTAGATTTCATTGCGGGGTATTTCTGGCTCTTTAAAGGGGTGTAATGAGATTTTTAAGAAAGTTTTACCATAACCTACTGAATTTTTTGATTATTAACCAAAACCTTGAATTTCTATTCGAAAATTCCTTAATAATTGCAGAGAAAGAACATTTTCGAGATTTCATTGTAAGAAATCTTTAAATGTATCGTATTTCTAGTGTCTAAAATTGGGCAGACTAACCAGCTATGCTATAAACTCTTAGAGAGCTAATTAGAGAGCTATTCATATCGGCATGTGGATTTTGCTTTTTTAAATCCTGTGCACAATCAGGATCTATTATACAAAATGTAATATCACCGTATATTTTTGACAGGGCAAAATACCAATTTATTTTTCTTCTTGTGCAATTTTCCATCAAACATTAAATATGAAAGACCACAGGGTATGGGAAAAAAAAGTCTCAACTTTTTGGCTTCTTATGTTTTACAACTGCGGTGACTTGGAACTTCCACTTTTTGGTTTGCATTTTATAATTGCTTGAGAAGTTTCTGCTGCTTGCCGGCTATTCTTTGGGGCCTTCTGTTCAGTGTTCAGGGTTCAGTTTTCAGTTCTGTCTGCAGACACAAAAACGATAGTTTCCCATCCAGTTTACGGGTCAAAACAAAGTTTTCATAGTCGTCCCGCTTTCTTGGACTGGGAGGAGGCGAGGTCAGCTGCTACGGCGCCCAGTTGCGGGATAACACGATTGGAATAAATTATGAAGTTCATTCGCAGGATAAATGAGGGAACGTGCAATTAAAGTTGGGCCACATATGAGGCTGAAGTGCCAGTCAGACAACTGATTGTTAATTGGATTGGAGGGCCATAGAGAAGTTATGGCCAAAAGGAAGGAAGTGAAGTGAAGTGAAGTGAAGTCCAAGGGGATGTGCAAATATAATTTAGAGTTTAATACGCTTGGACTAGCTGGAAAGGATGATGAATAGTGCTCATGAAAGGGCAATTGCTCGTTCGTTTTGAAGTTAAAAAGTTTGGATAAATACAGCTGTTGGAAATTTTGTCTTGGAGTAAAAAAGGTGACTTAAATGCAAAGTTAAGAGCTGGAAGAATAGTTACTGAATACAATGAATAGTTTTCAGATAATTAAACTGTAACTACCAACTATAAATAATCTCTCTCCATAACTCTCTCTCTCTGTAAAGCCCTGACAATTTCATATATAATTCTTTGCTCTTCTTTATTTGTTGAGCCCTTAAGCCTGAAGATATGTTCAACTCTTGCCCCAACTTATGGGTAAATTTCCTTTTCCAACAAACGAAACTTTCTCCTCGCCCTAATTGCATCTTGAAGTAGAAGTAGCTTTCCTGGTCGTTGTCTACCTTCTACCTAAGGCCAGCCAACATCCGGCAAGCAAACGGACAGGACATTAGTAAAGGGATGGGGCTTTAGGCCAGGATATGCCGACATGCCAACATACACACACGGGGAGGAGCTTCTATTCATACAATTTGGTATACATTACATTACCAGGCCCCATTTAGTTGGAATTGAACTAGAAAACGAGATGTTTACAATGTCTACTTAAATAAAAATGGGGTAGGAAAAGAGACAAACATCTGCTGAACAGACCCGGCTGAGAGCTGATATAGGTATATATATCATTGGCATTTATTTATTAACATAAAAACCCAGTGAACCATGGCCATATGTGCAACCCAGAGCCTCGCCCTCTGTGCCACATATCTTCTGGTCCTCTCTCATTTCATTTTGCATCGCAACTATTTTTACTTTTATTTATATTTTTATTTTACTTTCGTTTTGGAAAAGCGCGGCTTAAACAGCCAAACATATACATTCCTGTGCATATATCTTGGCTTGATTACTTAAGCCGCCCACAAAACAGAAAACAAAAGTGACAACGGCAACAAAAACCTTTTCAATTACCAAAAAAGTAGTTGGGTCACCAGTCAGTCAGTCAGTCAGTCAGACTGACGAGAGAGAGTGAGAGAGATCTGCGGCTTTGTCTCATTTATCCGCTATTTTATGCTAAATAATAGTTTTGTGGGTCGCGTCGCTTGTGCTTAGCTACCGGAGGAGTGGGTGTCAACAATTGCCCATTATTTTTGCATATGGATTTTTAAAAGCTTTAAACACGCGATGGGTCTCAGCACAACACACCTCTCCCTCGTCTTGCCTTGCCTTGCCCTGCCCCGTCTGCGGTTGGATTTTCGAACTTTTGTGCTCACTTTTTGATTGACTGCAGCGGATTGAATACCAATGACGATGTACGAATGTAGATGGGCCAATGCCAAAAATACATAATAATATGGTTCGGAGAGAGAGAGATAATCGCATCGGTCGGACAATCATTTAATTTCAATTTTACGCTTTAGCAAATTATGTGTGAAATGATTTCTCTTTCAGTTGTGTCATTATTCAGTCAGCGAATTGAGAAAATTAGTATTTAATGAGGTTAAATGGTGAGGATTTACGGGAAAGGGAACGCCAGAAATATTTCTTAACTTAATTTGAACTTAAAGTGGCATTTACTTTCACACGTAAATCATTTTTTATTTATTAAAAGGTACTATCGAAAAAATGAGAGTTAAGAAAAATACATCTATTGTTGAATAGTTTGATGATAATAACATGAAGTTAAATTATTATTTAAATTTTTGTATACTTATTCATGATTAAAATCTCCAAATGAAGTTTGAACTATTTTTTACAAGTACCCACCTAGCTAATCAATGATTCATTGTTAAAATATAAAGTTTACTTGTTATACGTTATATATAAACTACTACAAACACTTGTAAAATGTTTTAAGCTTATTAAAACTTACGAAAACCTGTTTAAATTGCATGTATAAGATTGATAAAACCTTTTCTTAAACTTTGCTTAAGTAAGATAAGCTCCTGCAGCTCAATCCAAGCCCATTTCCGAGCCAATCTTGTGTCAATTCCATCTTATCTGTCATAGCCCAGTATAAAGTGGTAGGTGGAGCTTCTCCCTTTTTTTATATATATATTTTTTTTATATTTTCTTACACTGATCCATTGCCCAACCACTCGGACAACAGAAACAACAAAAGACTGTCATGGTAACTCAACACCAATCGCCGGCGCACTGCTGCTTGTTTCGCATGCAGAAAAAAAAACTAAAAACAAAAGAAATCGGAGTATAAAAACAACAACAGTAAAAAAACCAGAAAAATATGTTGACATCCAATGAATGTCCAAACAGTTTTTTCCCAGTTGATGTGTGTTGTGGGGGCTGAGGCTTGGGTGGGA
Source organism: Drosophila pectinifera (assembly GCA_008042775.1). Taxonomy (NCBI): domain Eukaryota; kingdom Metazoa; phylum Arthropoda; class Insecta; order Diptera; family Drosophilidae; genus Drosophila; species Drosophila pectinifera. Next base: position 77,593 of record VNKC01004165.1, on the reverse strand, counting down.
TTCCGCTCGGACATGGGACATCGGGTTGTGGATGGATGTAGTCCAGTTTTGATGGCCAGGAATCCAGAGCAGCAGCTCCATCCTTCCTTCCTTCCCAACAACAGCAATTTGTGTGGGGAAATCATTAACAGGATAGGATGATGGGCTATAAGAGGGAAATGCTCTTAAAGAGTTCTGAATACCCTTTGTTAGGGCAAGCATTTAGAAGTATTTATTAGCTCTTATTATTGGTACTTCAAAAAATATACATATTCAATTTATATTTATATACTATTTGAGTTTCTCAAATAATTTAAAAGTAAAGAAATGCAACATAGAACAGTGTGTTGTATAAAACCCTAGCAGCTTATCGCCGACTCACTTATTTTAAGCTTTGTATTAACTCATACTGTATTGGCAAGTGAAAATGGGTCAATGGATATATTTCCTTAAATTTAATATAGCGAATAAAAGGCATCTTTGGTGCTTAAACTTAATGGGATATTATGGCCAACATCGGAACTGCTAGTGTATGAAGCTCTTCCTTTCGCCTATTGTTGTTGTGTATTGTTTACAAATATATTAAAATTCTTTGACAATAATAAAAAAAAAAGGAAAGCACAGAAACAACAACAATTGCATCACACACATGCAGTGTTGCTGCTGACATGCATGTTGCTGCTGCTACTGATCTATTGGGAACGTGCTGAGACATCCGCTGGTGGTGGTGGCCTAGCTGCTGCTCGCCAATGTCGCCTCCGGGCGCTTAAGCATTGTTATGTCATCATTACCAGCTACCAGCAGCAGCAGCAGCAGCAGCAGCAACAGCAGCAACATCAACAACATCAACAACATCAGCAATGTGTGCCACAGCAACAACAGCAATTTGACCGACCGAATGCAACGGCAATGCTGAAAATGGACGATGCTTTCTGCGGTTCGGGCTTTGTACTTATTTTTGCCCCTTCCGAAGGCCCCCCACCCAACCCCTCTACACTTCCATATATCTATGGCATACACACACACACACACGCAACATGCAACGCATATTGAACGATAAAGCAAAGTAAAGCGAAGCTCACACAGGCCACAACAACAATGCATTGTTGCTCTTTTGTATACTCTTTTAACTTTTTTTTAGGGGAAGTGCCACTGTTGTTTTAACCATAAAGGAATTTATGGTATTCCCCAAACTTATTAAGCCACGTTAACCCAATAAATATCCGCTTAATTAGCTGATGCCCAAGAGGTATTTATTACATTTATAATTTGTATTACTTAAAAATCTAGAAGTTTTTAAAGCCATTTGATTAAGACTTACTTGGTTATAGGACTGTAGGCTAAGAGTACTGAATTGAAGTGTAGAAGCAGGTGCAAATATCGATATCAAATGCATGTATTTATCGAAAAGATCGATGTTTTTCAACAAAATTAATAAAAACAGAATGTCTACAAATACAGATCAAAATATATACAAATATTGCCTTAATACTTACCCGAAAGGACACCTAATTAAATTAAATCATGGATAACAAATGTAACTTCATATCATAGCAAAATATTAAGAAAAAAATTAACTATAGCAGGTGCATATACAGTGTCAAAATCATTGATATTGAGATAAGCATTCACTCAATAGCACTTGTGCTTTCATATCGAATATATCGATATGGTTAAAAAAATAATATTGCTTACTTCCTTTAATAACTAAACATAATATCAATTTAATATTATTTTAAATTACCTGCCAGGGTATGCCAGAATTCGTGGCCTTTCCTTTTGGCTTAGATTAGGTCTTGCTGCCGTTGCTGTTGCCGTTGCTCGCAATAGACCTACATGCATCGGTGCTTCCGTCTCAGTAATTCTGCTGCTGCTGCTGCTGCCCATACGCTTTGGTCATTAAACGGCCTTGTGCCACTATCAACTATCCACTATCCACTGTATACTATTCTATATGGTATATAGTACATGCCATCCGTTGGTCACCTCCGATGTGCGTGTGCGACAGTCGTTGGTATTGTTGTCGCTGGCATTCCGCAGTGATTGCAGCAGAGCTAAGGGAACTAACTAATAACCACCCCCTGCTCATACCCACTCCCATGCCGATTCCCATTTCTACTTTTCCACGAGGCGCCAGCTGTAGGCGATTAGAGAACCTCGCTAAAATGTCCATAAATATTCTATAAAGCCAATAGACTTGCATGCAATTACGTTTACAATATGGTTATTGGGTGGTTACACCGACCAAAGGGGTGCACACGCCACAGAGGCCCGAGTTTATCAACCTCTCGGCGCTAACTCATCGAGCTTGTTGTTGGTTATTGGTTATCAGTTGCTGGCTTGTTGGCCACTCGATCGATCCATCGATTACCGCCCGCCGATGGGTTAAAGCCCGCTCTTTTCAGGGCCAAAAAAAAAGAGCGAAAAGTTCTGCGGATTTGTGTATATAATGGATATGCAACTGGCCCGGACTGGCCTGCTGCTGCGTATGTTTGTTCATTATGATTACTTTCGCATAACAGATGCGAGCCATGTTAGTCCTAGCAGCCTGCCAATAATTAAATTGATGTATTAGTCCCACGGGGAGGTGTCCTAGGATCAGAGTTTCACAGGAGAGATGCCAAAATATATATCATTGTTATTGTAGTCGGGTGTCATTCCACATTAATTATATTAAGAAAAACAATAGGCGGGCAGTGTTCCGGAAGCTGTCTTCTTTTTGGGTTTTGGTAACAAATAAATTGGCTAAATATGCTTAAGTATATATAAAGTAAATGCTGTTTATCTTACCTCTTAATTCCCATATTCAAACCAACAGTTTTTCCCTCTGAAGCTCCAAAACTAAACCTCGCAACTTTTCCCTGAGTCTTTTGATAAATTGCATTCCCGGCCACAGACAAATCTCTGGCAGATAATGGCCGTTATTCGCCTAAGGCCACAAAGGAAAATTCAAATCCAAATCAAGCCACAAAAATATCCTCAGTTTCTTTTGCTTTTAATTGATAAAAAAGCTCAGAGCTCAGCTGCGGCGAGGTCAGAGGTTTTCACACGGAGCCAACCTGAAATCGGAGATGGATATGCTGTGTGTGCGGAGTTTTTCCCTCGAGCTCTCTGTGCATCTCGTCTCATGCCATTCCACCCGTCCGAGCGGAATTTCCGTGAATCCAACTCTTGGCCAGCTGGCGTGAAGAATTTTTCTCCAGCTCCAGCTAGAGCTCCAGCTGCAGCTTGAGCTCCGATTGCCACCGGCTATGGTGGAGTATGATGATGAACTTAATCTGACTGACTGACTGCCCTCGCTAACGTTATGTTATGTTGGTTAACTCCTCTAAGCCTGATCTGTAACCCCTGACTTATTTCTCTTCCCGCATTCTATCTTTGCAGACACATACCGAAGGCCAAGGCAACGGCCATTGCCGATACGCCCGAACTGAAGCGCATCGCGGAGAACACGAAAATCCAATCGAACGTTAAATACCATGCGGACTTTGAGAAGGCCAAAGGCAAATTTACACAGGTCAGTGGAAGAAAGTCCAGAACGTCCAGAGTTTACATTCACAGAGAGAGAAAATATAAGTAACAGTATTTTAAAGATATAAAAATGGTGAACCCAAGACAAACAAACTCCCAAATACATGGTTAGCAAGGTATAATAAACTCTTTACTCCTTTCCTTTTTACAAAAAGCTGTAGTGATGTGAAATATGAAAAAATCAGCACACAAAATCCTTTAAAGGTTCTCCAATTTAATTATGAGATGGTAAATAAAGCACATTAAGGGTTCCCTAAGCATTGGCTTACTTACAGCTGAAATTACACTATAATTCCCTATTGATTCTAGCCACAAGCTGCTGGTAACCACTCTAAATGTTAAGTCTGGTCAGCAAATACTTACTTTTCTTTTTTTTAGCCATTAAATTCAATAGTAAATTAAATAGTTTTCTCTCTGTGTGAGAGGCACTCCCTCTCCCATTCAGAATATGGGTTACTAATTGCATTATGCATTCCTCCCGTCCACGATTCGACAGGTGGCCGATGACCCGGAAACGCTGCGGATCAAGCAGAACACGAAGCACATATCGAATGTGGCATATCACGGCGATCTGGAGAAGAAGGCGGCCATGGAGAAGCAGCGAGGATCCGCCGAGGTGTCCGACAGCAGCAGTGAGTATGCCCCCAACCATGGGGATGCCTCTCCCATGAATCCCCTCTGTAATTACTATATACACACATCTCTATATCCATTCTCCCTCGCCCACTGTGTGGTAGCCACTAGAGCTTCATTGTTTGTGACCGCTCGTTCGCTTAATAATGGTTAGTTGGTTGGGTTTACTGTTTGAATTAATTTATTCGAATTTCATTGATTGTTAATGTGTTCATAATTGTCTATTGACGTCATTCATGCATGCATGCTTTCAAATGGTTAAAAAAAAAACAAATCACTAGTTTACACTGGACACTATATAGTAGTTGAAGTAATGCTTACAATTCCTGGTTAATTTAAAATATTGGCTTATTTCTAACTGAACTATTTTATTTGTATATTTTTCTGTACAGATATTAAATGAATTTTCAAGAATTTAGTAAAGTAAATTAACTGTCAAAGCAAAATACTTAAGATTATAAATATATATTAAAATTGCTCACTAAAAGCTCTTGATTTAAAAGCCAAAATGCAACTCCTTTACTTTTGTTCTTCCAAAACTTTAAATAAATGATTTTGCTTAATAAATAAGTCCTAAGTTTTAAGATTTAACCACTGTGCATAACTTTTTTCTATATATACATATATATATATTAAGGCATGTCTGTGTTTGCATTTCTGCACTATTTATCTATAATATATCTGTGAACGTGTATCTTTATCCATCATATCCGTCACATCTGTCACATATTGTCATTAATATTGATTATAATGCCGTTCTTTTTTTATGGTTTCGTTTTCTTTTTTTATGTATATTTATTATTGTCGCGGACCTCTTTGTTTATCACATTTGTGTGTTGGCATAATTTATCCCACTCTCCACACCATCAATTGCAACAAATAAAAATAAATGCAACATAATTTTGTGTGCTTAACCTAACGACACACACACCAACTACACACACACACACTACGCATAAACACACTAACAACAAACAAAAACTGTGGACATAATGTTGTGCCCAATTAAATGTAACTAAAAATCGAACTAAATCGAAAATAATCGAAATAATATCGAACTACATCGAAAAACAATCGAAACAAATCGATAGATGAATCGGAATATTTCTCTGAGCAATTGGCAGCTGAACAATTATCGCAATATGCACCCACAGCCTCACCCATACCGCCAGCAGTGCCAACACTACACCAGCAACAGCAGCAGCTGCAGCTGCAACACCAGCAGCAGCAATATCAGCAGCAACTGCAACAGCAGCAGCAACACCAACAGCAGCAGCAGCAGCAACAACAACAACAACACCACCAACACTATCTGCAGCAGCAGCAACAGACCCTGCCACCGCCACCCATACAACACCAGCAATACAACACAGCGGCCATAACGCCCACATACCAACAGCTACAGCAGCAACAACACCAACAGCAACAGCGAGCACAGCAGCAACTGCAGCAGCAGCAACTGCACGATCCCTATGCCCATTACCAACAGCCGCAGGCACTGCGCCAGCAGCAGCAGCTACAGCAGCAGCAGTTGCTGCAACAGCAAGCCATTAAACAAGCCTCACATCTGTATCCCACAGCAACATCCCAGCAGCAGCAGCAACAGCAGCAACAGCTTCAGAGTCCGCAACAGCAGGCGCTCAATAGCTACAATGAGATGCGCTCGGCCATACTCCAGAATTCGCATCATCCCAGCGGCAACTCTACGGATCAGTATGATCATCAGCCGCAGCAGCCGCAGCAACAGCAGCCGCAGCATCAGCAGCCGCAGCAGCACAACAGCAACCCCACGATGGTGGCTGCCCCACAACAGCAACAGCAACAGCAACATAGCCTGCTGAACAACAATCCCAGCAACGGCGGCATCGGCGGCGTTAGCAGCAATCACAGCTTGAACAACAATAATGGCCATGGCCAGCCACAGCCGACGACCAACAACAGCCAACAAATGCTGCCGCCACAAATGAGACGTTCGGCGGCCAGCGTGGCTGGAGGAGGAGCAGCCGCAGGAGTAGGACCCGGAGTGCAGCAGCTGTACGCCTCGCCCAATTACGCCTCGGTTTCGCCTTCGGAGAACGCCATAAATGCGAAGCACGCGAGCAATGGACATGTGCCAATGGTGGCCAGCGGCGGTAATATCGGCAAGATAGCCGACTACGATCCGTTGACGGATGGGCCCAGGGTGGTGCCGCAGTCCAGCAGATCCAGCACCACGTTGGTGTACAGCTCTACAGGTGGTAAGTTAATGTAGGCCAGGCTAAAGCTAGCTTAGCTCGATGTAAAGCCATTGCACACAACAGCCAGTCATCTTGTCCTTGTCCCCACGGCTAGAATCTAGTGGTTGTAACCCCTGAGCTGCATATTAACTATAAGTATTCCCAATCCAAACAGGCAACAGTGTTTACCCCAAGAGGATTGGCTCCATTTCGGACATAGATCCAGCCAACGGCATCTATGGCTCGCTGAGCGGCGCCGAGCAGGCTCTGCAGCAGCAGAAGCATCAGCAGTACTACCAGCAAGTGCAGATGATGCAGCAGCAGGAGCATCCCCCACAGCAGCAGCAACAGCAGCAGCAACAGCAACAGCAGATGCGACAGCAGCCATCCTACGTCTCCCTGCAGGACAAACAGTCACGCCAGAGCTCTGCTTTGGTGAGTGGAGCAATCCTTTCTAGAGATTCCATATATTTGAACTATTTAATTTCCCTTGGCCAGCGCGTCTATCGGGCCATCTATGACTACGAGGCGCAGGACGTCGACGAAGTCAGCTTCTGTGAGGGCGATGTCATCTTTGAGGTGGAATCCATTGACTCCGGCTGGATGACCGGTCGGGTGGAGCGAACTGGCAAGACCGGCATGCTGCCCGCCAACTACGTGGAGCAGGCGGTTATATAATAGGGAATGTTCTACTACTGCTGCTGTAGCCAGCCAGCAGTGGTGATTCTCGTCTGCCTGCTCTACATTCTGCTCGTGCTTGTCTTCTTTGTCAATGTCTTTCTCGCGGATCGCAACATGCACGCGAATCTAATGATGCGGAACGGCGGGCACGGCATCCATGGCGGCGGAGGAGTAGGACCAGTTCCACCCGCTGGCATGCATCCATCGGGCCACCATAGTCCGTACGATATGCATGGCTACAATCACTACAGCAACTATCATCCACAAGTGGACACCAAGCAGCAGCAGCAGGATATGAACAGGAAGACACCCAATCAGCAGCAGCCCGAGCAGGATATTTACTACTACTTCAACCACGTATTCAGGCGGCGACGGCGACGGTCGCTTACTACAACTCCAGCTCCCTCACCCAGCACCCCGACCCAAAACCTAAATATTTAGTGCATTAATTTATACCTACATCCACATACATAGATATATATAAATACTATATATATAGCCAAGCAGCCAAGCAGCGGATTGTGTAAAAAGAGAGAGATGGATGGGAAATTCATTTGTAAAATTTATAGTAATCGATCGAACCAAGAAGAACCAACAATCCGATATATACATAACTAAATAAACAGAAAAGCCACAGCAGAGTTACGAAGAATGTCGAGTGTGTGTTTCAGCTATGAATCGGCCGATATATGTATACACCATATATCCGCAGAGATTCCCATACAATAATAATGAAGCAGCGACCAATCGCTTAATCCAGAGCCAAGTTTGCATTTATCTACAGCCCTTAAACGAATCAAATTTATACAGAATATTTATTGAACGATATACAAGAGAAAGTTTAGTAATCAGCAGCTAATCGTACGCTATAGCTAACCAATCATATATACAGATATCTTGTAGCTAAAGGAAAAATAGTGCTTCAGCATGATAACAATGTTCTAATTTAATTAGAAGTTCTCAAAAGTAAACACTTACTTAGATTTCCCGCTCCTCGTTTTATGTTCTTAGGCTTTTTAAAAGCTTGCTCCGGCTCGGATGGGTTCTCGAGCCTCATTCCGAGTCTTTATCCCTACAATTTTGTCAATTTATATGTGTGTAGCTCAGCAGAAGCAGCAGGCAATGATATATATATTGTTCTTGTTTTCTTTTGGGGGGAAATTCATGTTTTAATATATATATTTATATATATATATATATGTATTTTTGTTAAGAGAAATAATAAATATTGTTTGTTTCTAGTGTTAAATGAGGAGATGGAGTAACAGAGGGAGAAAATATTGTTTCGTTTCACAAAATAAATCCTTGAAAGTGCCTTTAATTTGCTAAAACAAAGTGTTTTTTAGATGAAAACCAATTTACCTAGGCTTATCAATAAATAATGCATTAAACAGAACATCAATAACATATACACAAGTACTGTAACTTACTTCATATAATTAATTATGCAAAATGAATGCGCTGAACGAATTTCAACTAAAAAATAACGAAACAATTTACACGCAACCAGCAACTATAAAATAATTAATAATGTGATGATTCAAGTGGCGGAATGTTTTTCTATGGCGCAAGTCAAGCTATATAATGTATTATTAACTTACACACACTTTAAATAATAACAACTATATAGGCATAATGCAATTTGAAATGCTTTGAGAGGAGGAAGGCGAACATACTTGAATTAAAATCTAATCTTATCCTGAAACTGAAACTGAAGCAGCGCCAAAGGCTTCTTGTTTTGTGAACGTGTTACAAATAAAAAATAAAAAATTTACGAAAAACCTAAGGCGGATTCTCTATTTTATTAAGCGAGGCGATTTTCAAAGACGGCATTTAATTTCCATGCCTTTTCGGGGTTTCCCCTTAATGGAAATAACTTTAAAAATTAATCAAAATACAAATAATGGTGCCCAAATCCATATCTTTCCTTATCTCTGGGCTGACTCATCCTCACTTGGGCTGGCGGTGCTGGTGCCCTTAGCCTCGCGAGTCCCGAGTATGGTGTCCAGGATAATGGTCTTGGAGTTGTTAATGGTCTCCTCAAAGAACTTGGCATCGGCACGCTTCTCTTCGGTGATATAATCCAGCTTCTCCGTCAGCATGGTGATCTTTTCCTGGGCCAATTCCAATCTTAATTGTAAAATAAATTGTAATATGTTTGAATATTAAGAAACATAGTTATAGATCGATATTGTGGCTTGTTTTTTCCAGTCTCACAGAACACTGATATTGGATGTATATTAATATATTATATATTACTTACTGATTCTTTAGATCCTCCAGCCTTGGCTCCACTTGACCAGCGGAATTCAGAGTGCTGGTCGATTGGTACTGCGACTGGTTCTCGAAGCTAAAGGAGGAAATGGATCCGCTAAGAGAAGTGCGACTCAGCGAACTGGCATACTCGGCCATTCGCTGGGTGCGCTTCTTCTTGTCGGACTGCACATCCAGCTCCTTCTCTAGCTCCCGGACCCTGGCTTCTAAGCGACTGATGCGGGTCTTATATTTCCCGATCTGCTCCTGCGAGGCCTCGATCTTGGTACGCTCCGTCTCCAAACGTTCGGTTAAGCTCTTGTTGAGCAACATGAGCTGATTCTTCTCCACCTCTAAGGCGTCAAGGATGCCCACATATTCTTCCTAGAAATGTATAAAAAGGGAGTAAGAGTAGAATGAATCTTTGAGATTATACTAACCTTTCGAAACTCCCGACAGGAGAAGAGGAATCCCCCTGTAACGGCGCGCAGATCCATCTCCAGCTTCTTGATCATATCCTGCAGAGCCCTCACCTCCACGTCCTTCTGCTTGAGGGCGGTCTCCAGCTCGAGATGCATGCTGCTCAGCTCATCCATTTGGCGGCGCGAGGTGTCCCGCTCCTCGGTCACCCGGATCAGCTCGGCACGCGAATCGTCCATCCGGCTCTCGTACTGCTGGCGCTGCTTGCTGAGCCTGTCGTTCATGGTGTTGATGTTGACCCCGTTGTAGTCGGTCTGCTCCTCCAGTTCGCTGGAGCGCATCTTGTACTTGATCAGGTCCTCGTTGAGGGTCTTGTTGCGCACCTTCAGGGCCAAGGTCTTGCTGCGCTGCTCCTCCACTTGGGCCTGCAAATTTAGGATCTCCTTCTCCAAGGCATCCACCTTGGCGCGATGCAGGATCTCGCTCTTGCGGACTCCGGGCGTGAAGCGATCAAAGGGTGCCGTGCTGCCGCCATCGCCGCCGCCCAGGCTGGCATGACAGGATCGAGGACTGCTGCTATGCACCTTCTCCAGGTCGGAGCCCATGGGCACGGGTGCATAGTCTACCATGCCGCGATCCACAGAACGATCCTCGTAGGAGTCCAGGCGGGCCTTTAGCTCCTGCACCTTCTGGGTGAGAGTGAGGATCTGCTGGGCGCGACCACGCCAGTTGGCCTGATTCAGATTGTTGGCCAGAAGGTTGATGTTGCACGCTTCGCCGCCGATCTCGTGCTGCAGGCACTTTTGTGCCAACTTCAGCTGGGTCTGGAGCTCTGTGTTCTTGTTCCTCGTCTCGAACAGCTTCTGCTGCATGCTGTTGACCTTCACCTGCAGCTCGTCGGCGGAGGTGCCCTTCTTGAGGAGATCCTGATTCGCCTGCAGCATCTCCTTGTGCGCCCGCACATCCCGCTCCAGCTTCTCGATCTGAACGTCCTTCTTGCCCAGCCGATTCTTTGTCTGCTCCAGTTCGGCGCGCATCTGACGGTTCTTCTTGCTCAGCTCCAGGATCTTGGTGCTGGCTATCGAGGAGTTGCAGCGCAGCTCATCAATGGGCACGGAGTTTAGGACATCGTTAAGTGAGTCCACCGACTTCTTGAGGTCACAGATCTCCTGATTCTTGTCTTGAATGGCTTGGGCCAGTGTGTTCTTCTCCTGCTCGCACTCGGTCAGCTTCTTGCGCAGCTTCTTCGCCTCCGGCTTCTGTGGCTTCGGCTTGACCGCCGTGGTGGCAACCACCACGTGAGCGGCCACGGTGGTGGGATTGGCGGAGCCCAGATTGACTTCATGGTTATGCCGGCGACGAGCTGATCGCAGCATCTTGGTAGCGGTGACCTTGCGCTCGTGCTCCATGTCATCCTGCTTGGCGGTCACATACTCCTCCGGTAGTAGGTCCATAGCAATGGCTTCTAACTTGTAATCACATAAAAAAAATATACACAATCGAATTGAAACAAAATTTCGTTGGCTGAGCTTAAGTAATTTGTACGTGTTTGTTTTTTGTTACGAAATAATCAAAATTTTGGATGTCGACAGTCGATTCCGGGGCTGTTTTGACCCAAAAACAAGCCAAGTAAAGGCAAACAGAGTCAGACCTAGATTCTGAGATAGAGACTACTCAGTTTTTTTAATAAAATAAAAGCATTATTTCTTGTTAAAACACGCCAACAATTTAAATCCAAGTGTTCTTTTTTGGGTCTTTAAATCGGTATTTTATATCCTAATTTTTTGAAAAATCAGAGTTAAAAATAACCATAACTAAGCCAAAACAGCCTTAATTTCAATTCGGAAAGCTTTACTATGTTAAGTTTTAATTGGTTTATTAATCTGCATATTTAGTTTAGAAATTCAAGAAAATAAATTTTTTGTCAATTTTTGACAATTTTAATGATGTAACCCCTTATCAAATTTTGAAAAATTGGCAAAAATTTTATTTTAAGTTTTTTTAGGTATTTTATTATTAAATAATTGTAATTTTAACGGCGAATCGGAAAATGTACGGCATTTTCCTATCAATTAATTTTTGGCCATAATATGCTCTCCAGAAAACCTCATATATTCGCATTTTTGAATCGGCATTTTAATACCCTAATTTATGGACAAGTCACAGTAAAAAATAACCATAACTAAGCCAAAACAGCCTTAATTTTAATTCGGAAAGCTTTTCTATGTTAGTTTTTAATTAGTTAATTAATCTGCATATTTAGTTTGGGAATTCAAGAAAATAAATTTTTTGTCAATTTTTGACAATTTTAATGATGTAATAACCCCTTATCAAATTTTGAAAAAATGGCAAAAATTTTATTTTCAATTTTTATAGGTATTTTATTATTAAATAATTGTAATTTTAACGGCGAATCGGAAAATGTACGGCATTTTGCTATCAATTAATGTTTGGCCATAATATGCTCTCCAGAAGACCTCATATATTCGCATTTTTCAGTCGGCATTTTAATACCCTAATTTATGGACAAGTCAGAGTAAAAAATAATAATAAAATAATAATTAAGAAGAAAACTCGATAGCTTAATAAGATACCGATACTATTTGCCGGCAGACATCGAATAGACCTCATTCATCGACATACCGATACCCATCATCAGCCCGCGATAGTCGCTGCAATCGATGACTTGGACATCCCTAATGTGACGTGTAAGACACGAAAACAAAAAAAAAACAGCGAAAATGGACGGTTTTATGATGGTAAATGGCAAAATTGATAAATTACCGGCTTACTTTAAAGCGTTCCTTGTGCCGCAGGATATCATCAAGGGCATGTGCATCATGGACAACGACGGCAACCGCATTCTGGCCAAGTACTACGACAAGAACATCCTGTCCACGTTGAAGGAGCAGAAGGCCTTCGAAAAGAACCTCTTCAATAAGACGCACCGGTCGAATACTGAAATTATCATGTTGGACGGCCTCACCTGCGTCTACAAGAGCAACGTGGACTTGTTCTTCTATGTGATGGGCACTGCCTATGAGAACGAGCTGATCCTCCTCTCCGTGTTGAACTGCCTGTACGACTCCATCAGTCTGATTCTCAAGAAGAATGTGGAGAAGCGGTTGGTGCTGGAGAACCTGGAGATCATCATGCTGGCCTTTGATGAGATCTGCGACGGAGGGTGGGTATTATTGTACAAAGGGAGTGCAGTGATGGAAAGCGTAGTCTCAGGTGCCCTTAAATTTTCTAAAACTGCAATACTTTGTTTATTATTTACCCTTTTTAGAGCACTTTGTTGATTATATATATAGCTCCACGCATTTAATGACAAATTTCTATTTGTAAAGATCAAACACGTATTTATTCAAGTGATCTTTCCTCAAAAGTCCAAGAAACTTTTGGGCGAGAACCTTTTAAAGGTTTTGATCTTTATATCCGGCCTTGTATCCACTAATTTCCATGTTCTCCTTATAAAAAAACAAAGATTTTCGCCTTTCCAATATCATTTTTATTTAAAAACCGAAGAAACACGCTACCCATCACCGTATCTCCATTATTTCAATACCTTTTCTAATCTACAAACCCCATTTAATCCTAAAAACAGCATAATCCTGGATGCGGATCCCTCGTCCGTGGTGAAACGCGTCGATCTGCGCAACGATGACATTCCCATTGCCGAACAGACCGTTGCCCAGGTAACTAATACCCTAAATGGTCTCTTTTGGTAGCCACTCCTACACTCTACTCTACGTAGTTAGCTCGTTTAAGTGTGTTGTACATTTATTGGTAGGCCCTTCGATCAATTTAAATTTAGTTTTTAGTTTCTGTTTAGTGTTGTTTCGAATTTCGGATTTCTTTTGACATACAAATTGACCCCATTTCGTTGTATTTTTAAAAAATGATCAAATATAAAAGAATTAATAAGTATTTTGGACTTTATGCTCATTTTTAGTTCTTTCGTTAGCTGAAAGGAGTGTGTAAGGTAGGCGTTTTGCGCTAGCTTTGTGTTTATTCATATTATTTAATCAATTGTACATCTTTTCCTCGCAAATTTGATTGTGTTATGTTTACTAAACTTAAAGTCATTAACTAAACGATTGCTTTTATGTTTAAAGTAGACTTTTGATAAGTTTATGTATAGTGTAACCTTTCTTTGTTTCATTTTGTGTACTTCGTTCTGATTAATTTCCCCTAAAAATAGCCTTGTACTCTCTAAAAACGATCTAATAAATATGTATGGCTGATAACCATGTTCTGGAAGCTTTTGCTCTTGACTTTGATTGATTCGCTAATTAATTGATATTATCGCCGTTTCTCTATATGTGTTGTGTGCTATCTATCTTTTAGGTTCTGCAATCGGCGCGCGAACAACTCAAATGGTCCATCTTGAAGTGATGCGGAGTGGCGGTTGGGATGAGGAGAGATGATGAGAAGGAGAAGGAGGAGGAGCCACTTCCGCTTCGTGTGTTGTCGCAATACATTCGATTCTTTGTTTCCGCCTAGTTGTAAAGCATATTATAATACATATATTTAACTAGAGTCTTTGCCTTCCCTCCTGTTTCACTTAATGGCTGATCTAGTACGCTAATGGTCCTGCTGTAAGGTTAACCCTAGAGCTAGAGCTTTAAACGCCGGATTAGGTTATCGGGGCCTTAAATCACCTGTGCATGGTATGTAATCGGGGCTAATCCAGATAAGGAACACCCCCTGAATAAACAAACAAGTCATCGACATGGACCCGTTGTGCCAAAGGCCTGTAAAACTATTTATAGCAAAGGGCAGGAATGGGCATTTCATTGGGGCTTCTAAAATTAAAGTCATTACTTATACATTATAAATGCACTTCCAAGCATTTGTGAATCTCTTCTCTGTCTTAAAGTTTTTCTTTTGTTATAGTCGGGTTCCCAGCTGGACATCTCCTGCCCCGCCCTGACAAAGATTATAACCAACTTTGTTGTGCTGCTCGGGAATGATACAACCTTGATTATGGGCTTATCTAACTCTTCAGATTTACCTTTCTTTCTTTTCTTTATCGACGAGCTTTTCACAGACACCTGCTTATGAAGTGACTGAACACTGACCCCCTTCGATGGGTCAGTATTACAAAAAGATAATACCAAACACGTGATAATAGGCAAGAGGAATATGCATAAGTATATGTACATATATGAGCCAAAATCCAAACCACTCTAACCTGCAGATACGGTGCCAATGTGCTAGGAAAACACGTGCTCGGGCAGTGGCCTGGTGGTCGTCTGAAGTGGCTCCTTAAATTATACGGGGGTGGTGGCTCCGGGGCGCTCTAGACTCTCCCCCGTGTATGCACATCTTTACGACGCCGAGCCAATTATTTGGCGATTAGGTGGCGATAATCTCGACATCTTTATAATGGGCTGGCGCATACGAAGAAGTTCTATTTGCAGAAGGCGTCTCGACAGCTTTGTTTTCTCTGGCGATCGTTGTAAGGACAAAGGCACTCAAGGGTATATATGGCTATATAAGGGGCTTGATTTACGCCAATTACTACTTAATTAGCTGGTATTAAATTGGTTTAGTTTTTTGATAATATTCTGCGTTCTTGTTATATCTCGAGGAGGGGCAATTAATTGAAGGTTGTTCCATGGCGGGGACTTACACATTTCTTCTTTATAAGCAACCTTGGTTTCGTAACTCCCTATTTTCGGTATCTCTGTTGAAAAAAGAAGAGCAGTGATCAGATATCCATGTGAATCACTTGTTTTCCCCAGCATGGCTATCACTCAACTTCAACCTGTACCTCGTACATCATTATCCGCCACACCACACATGTACCAGAGACGTGCCTGGCTCCACTTCCACCTCCATTCCTCTCCAGCACTCTAGCTCCACCAGCGGCACCCATAGTTCCTTAATCAAAAAGCTTGCTAACACATTGCAGCTGAAAAAAAAGGGAAAACAAAAACAATGGCCAAATTATAGCGCCTCGCTGTTTATCTGCCTCTGGGCCTGTTGTCGAATTAGACATATAACACCGGAGTCGGGCTATATCTATCAGCTTTGTGGACGGTGATATCACTTGATGGATCGGGATCACGTTTACGCCGGACAAAACCCAACATCCACGGAATTAGCGGCTTACGTGATTGGTTGCTTGGTTGCGTGATGTCAGGGGGCCTGGTCGCAGTCGTATCGGTCGAGTGCCTTAATTCCAAGGGTAAAAAACAGGTCTACTACCATAAAAGAGGCACATAGTTTAAATTGTTTCCTACATTACTGATGTATTACAACTGGAATTTGGAGTTGGGGGTGAGGCTTATCTTTAGCTAGAACGTAAAGCTAGAAAAACATTGGAATACTTTGTAAACATCCATGATTCCCGAGAACTTCCGAGCAATAAGCCCACTGAGACAGAGGACTTATTAGGGCACTTACTGCTAAGTAAATATATATATATAACAATGGATTAGTAATTTTAAAATTTCTAAATATACAAAGATGTAGAGCTTAATATAACGTTAAGCCCACTGAGACATATAACTTATTAGGTCACTTACTGCTAAGTAAAATATATATAATATATATATAGTAGTTACTAAAAAGTCAAAGAATACAAGACATACATAACTATAGCGCTAAACTTATATCTCTCTTAGGATCCTTATAGTGATTATTTCTGTATTATACGTAGATTTCAATCTCGCTTTATAAATTACCCAATGGGATTCATTTAAGCCATTTCCTGAGTGATTAACAGAATAATTAAATGATTTACAACCGTAATTATATAGCTTTCCAAATGGGCGACTAAAGTACAGTTGCGCCTCGTTAGCTCCACATTAATTTATACCCAATATCGGGTTCTCAAGTATTATGTTGCTCCCTACCTCCCCCTGCTGCATTATCAGGCAGAGATTATTATTTCGAAGAAAGGGGTTCCGCAATTTAGCGCCAACGATCCGCGGCTCTCCGGCTATGGCGACGGCTACGCTTTTGGTTCCCCAAAAGTGAGTTCCAATCGGATCAAGATTTACGGCCTTATATCGCCGCAGCGCCATCAGATTTTTTTATATAATGAAAACGGGCTAAGGAGAGGATTTGGCAGTCAGTTTAGTTAGTCGGTCATACGACATTGTGATCGTCGTGCTTAGGAGACGCTCGAAGAAACGGAAATCCAATCCAAATACGATTTGAAGAGGCGACTGATACTGGGAAATGAATGGCGACTTGTTTTTCGGGTCTGTATGTACAAACATTTCTTCCCCTGAACTTCAATCTGGTAAACAAAATAGTTGAAATGCCATTCCGCAAGTGCCATTAGGCAGTAGTCAGCCCTTTACGTGTGCCACCCAATTGAACCTGAGCAAATTCTGGCGAAATGAGTGTCTACCAGCTAGCATTTTAACCAGAAGTACGTACAGCTCAAACGATAAACCATAAACCGAGTTTATGGCTTTCAATTTGTAGGAAAATTTTCGGCACCATCGCCAAATGGCTAATTGCCGAAATGTATGACTATCTCAGTGGCCCGACCCACTCTTTCTTACCAGCTTTCCCTGCCGCCAGACACTGGCAGACGTCTTGCAAACAAGCAAATAAACCCATAAATGAGAGCAAAAAATCAGAGCCCATTGACTGACTGACGTCCGATAAGGGGCAGTCAGCCAGTACTTCTGAAACCCATAGGGGAGCAGAGCCACAGATCCGAATCGGGGGTTCAACGCCTCGCCGCCTCTGGGTGAACCTCCCTGAACCGTAAAGGGTTCTCTCCCTGAGCCCCTGCACTGGGTCACATCCCCATTAGTCCATACAGTCCAGGTTGCGATAAGGCTCTAGTCTCTAGGTCTCGATATTTTAATTAGTAGTAGTAGTTACCTCGAGTGCCGCCCCCCTATTTTGTTGTCGAACAGGTTGTAGGTTCAGTAGGCAAACAATCAGTCCCCAACTCTCGACCCTTGTAATCCTCGCCGGCGTTCGAGAGCAGTTGCAGTTGTCAAGGGCGGCGCCCACTGACGAGGAGTAAAGTTCCATTACAAAATTTATGGATACAGTGGTTCGAAAGAGGTTTGGTTTCGGGGAAAGTATACCTGATATACATAGGTCATCGATGGGTCTCTTAGTTGTGAGGCAGAACGCCATTTCCTTAACTTTGTGTAACTTGGTGTCTTTTGAAGATATTTAGATGAAGCTTTGGGTACTAATGGTAAATAGAATTTGGGTGTATGGTACCAAGACTTAATAAATTAAGTATTTTTTTTAATATACTCAACAAGGTACTCTGTTCATCGTTAAAGCCTTGTAATATTAATAGGTATATTAATAAAACTTTGTATACTAACATTCAATATAATTTAGTTATATGGTAGCAAGATTTTTTTAGTTAAGGAAACCTTTTAAAGGATATTTAGGCTTTAAAATAACACCATATTTGGGGTTACATCCTTACAGCTTTGCTACTTTGGCAGATATTTAAATGCATCTTTAGGAATTTATACCAAAAAGATTTAGAAAAGAAATTAGGTGACCCACATAGAAGATATTTTTGATAAATCCATAGAATAATATATTATAATATAGAATCAGTTTGCTTTATTGGGAACTCTAGTTACCAAGTCATTTTTATTTTAGGAATCTTGCATGTAAACTTTATGGAATCTGTAAGTTCCCGAAGTTTCTCCAAGTGGCTCCTCCATCCTATATGGCCCTGGCGAATTCGCAACTCTTACGAAGCATTTATGTCGATGACTTGGGTGTTATCCGACCTTAAGAGCTTCCGTTGATGGCTATAGTTCTCTTTGGGTCTCTCTTACGGCCGAATTTGTGTGGGACGATGTGTTGGGCCACCCTCGCTGCTCGCTGGCTGCTATCTTATCACTGATAATGTACATTCTTACTTCGAACACCCGTACAAGCAATTAACAAACGATTCGTGGCTGCCATGATCCCGTCTGCCGCCCCTCACAGTCCCCCGAGAACACACGCCAGCGAAATGCGCTCTCTCCGTGTCGCATTGGGATTCTCTCTCTTCGGGGTCTTATCTCAGGTAGGGAATGGAACCGAGCTGATATTTAAGAAATCAGCCCGCTGACTGGCTGTTTCAGTGCTGTGTGATCATAAATCGGCGTTAGACGTGCTCCGCGCATCGAGCGAATATTGTAGGGAAGCCTGGGAGTCAGAGAAAAGCACAGCAGAAGTTCTCGGTGATAAAAACAAATGGATATTATTATTACAGCGGTGACAAGAACTCAAGTGATCGATAAACATACTATATAGCCTGACCAAAGAACTGTAAACACAGCCAATCCATTGGAATTCAGGAGATTCAACAACAAAGTGTGCTCCAAGTGAAAAAACAAAAGTGAATAAATAATAAAGCAGAAAGCTGAAGCAATCGAGCACGATTGATACAACACTCAGAAGCATGAAATTAAGGTGGGTCCTCTCTTCTGCCTTCTAGGAAACTAGGTCTATTCGATACTATATGTGATAATTATGATTAACAATGGCCCTGGTATCAGCTCTAACTTCCCGTTGACTTGGAAAGACCCCGAAAATCACAGATACTGTAGAGCCTTCAATCCGGCTCCTGATAAGCTAAGCCAATGGGGTAGCCTATGCACCAGCACCAGCACCGTTTTCCGTACCATTGTTCCTATCAGTGGGCGGCGGGTGATATCATGGCGGAATATCCAATATACTTTGCATTCTGTACTGGGAAGTAAGGTAATCACTCTTTTTCGGGCTGCCCAAATCAGACTGCCAGTCGGCCAGATAATGCAAATTAACTTTATGGGGGCAGAGACCACAAATCGTTTGACCTTTGCTAAATGAGTTAGGCGTTTATGGCATGATAATGACATGAGAAAGGTGAAGAATTGATCGACAATATGGGACTTCTTCAAAAAGAAATGCTCTTCCATTCGAAAGTGTTCTATTTGTAAAAAAGATTATAGTATAGTACGTAGGTACGTACCTAGGAAGGTATAGTACCTAGGAGGTTATAGTACGTATTTTTTTGACATCGCCTCTCTCTGCGCTTCTCATGCTACCCACCTCAGGCGGCTGACGCAATCCCTTCTCTGCGCTTCTCACTACCTCTACCTGGGCTGACGCATCTTTAGCCCACCGAAAAGCTAATTATCGCAATGTTATTAGCAAAATATTATCTTTGAATAAATTATACAATTTTATGGTTATTTGTTTAGATTAGCTCACGTTCGTTTGGCACCTGTCATGCCGGCTGCCAACTAATGTTTATTTGTTTTTCTCTATTCGAGCGCAAAGAACTTTGTAAGTTGCCTAGTTGCCAGGCCGGGCAATGGGAGGAGGTCAATGGACACTGATTAGGACGATTACTTCTCCATTGTTTGTAAATTGACCATAAATACTTCAGCTACATTTATTAGGCCAGTTGGGAACAAAAATTCAGCAAGAAATTACAGTCAGCGCCGTAAAGATAGACCTACAGTCATCAGAGAAATACCCAATTTCGCTTAGATTAATATGGTGGGGAAAATTCATGATTAGCTTTCAATGAAACAGCAAAACATAAATCGTGGTGGCTAGGTTATGGTTAGACCTGGAGAAGAGATGTATTTAAATAAAGACCCGAAAGGGTTTCATCATATATCGGTAAATCCAGGGAAGGCTGGACAGGGAGAGAGCTTGGTTCGATAGGGAGCTCTTCGTATCTGGAGTGGCGGGCGCCGTCGATAAGGAAGGCCGTCGTGTAGCCAATGGTCTTGAGTAGGTTTTTGGCAATCGCCCAATTAAAATTGCCGGCCATAAAGCTAGCTAGCGCCCAGCCCCATCAAGCTCTCGATGTGAATGATTTTCACCTGACTCGATTTATAGGCAGATATCATATTCATTCAGAGCAAAGTGCGTTTTGCTGCGGGGCTAGAAGAATTTTTCCACGGTTTCAATTAGTGCAATTAGTCAGGGAATTAATTTCGTGATTGGCCGAGGATCATAACCATTATTTGTTCGTTGAGGTTTCACTCCTATGGAATGTCTGGCGATATCTAAAACGTGATCGAATCAAAGTCCCAATAACCTAATTGTACAAGGAAGGAATCTTCACAGACTAAGTGTCAATTGTTTATAATTATTGATTTTCCTCTCTATATTACCTAAAGTCTCACACATAACGCAGTAATTAACTTCAGAATCAAGTATAATTGTTCATTTTCTGCGTCTTGGAAACATTATGAACCGATCTTCAAGTTAGGAACTACCTTTTCAAGTACCTGAGGAAGGCATCTTCATTGTCTAAGTGACTCTTTAAAGTTATTGATTTTGTTAATGTTAATGTTACCTAAAGTCTCGCACATAACCCAGTAATTAACTTCAGAATCAAGTATAATTGTTAATTTTCTGCGTCTTGGAAACATTATGAACCGATCTTCAAGTTAGGAACCACCTTCTCAAGTACCTGAGGAAGGAATCTTTTCAGACTAAGTGACTATTGAGAAGTAATTGATTTTGTTAATGTTAATGTTACCTAAAGTCTCACACATAACCCAGTAATTAACTTCAGAAGCAAGTATAATTGTTAATTTTCTGCGTCTTGGAAACATTATGAACCGAGCTTCAAGTTAGGAACTACCTCCTCAAGTACCTGATCTTGTTGTACAATTTTCAATGGTCTTTCTCCTCAAGACACTCACTTCTGCCTGAACTTCTTGGCACTTGAAGCCCCGCAGGTGGGTAGGCTCTAGGTTAAATATTTATTTTACCATTACTTCAAAATGCAATAATTGCACTATTATGTGGCCGAACTTTTCGCGTAATGACTCAGTAATGGCTTTTGGTGTTTACACTTTGATATAAAGCAGAAAGTAAACAGTTCCTGCCCCGTTGGGATGAGTTGGCAAATAACTTAGAAACTTAGTATATGTTTCTAAGCAGGTTTGCTTGCTCTTCCCACTAGCAGCACGCATTGTACTATGCTCTGCTAATTAAACCTTGTTCCTAACTGATTGCTATTATTGGCGTTATTCCGTGTGTAGTCGGGGTGCGTCAGATTCGGTGCCCCGACTCCATTTCGGGTCCATTGGGGCTTTATCTATTGCGTAGTGTAGTCCACGTAGTGGTAGGAACCGTATCCCTATCTAGTGTCTGTCGCCTCCGACTTCTGTGTGCTTTTAATTAAACATATACAAGCACACCAGACGTTAGAGTGTGCTCTGCTGTCTTTGGGGTGTATGCTAATATTGGCCTACTATATATAGACCCTTGATCGGCGTGTTTTTCCTTAGAAGTCACCACCAAACAAGCAGAATACTAAGCAAATTTACTTTTCTCTTCCCCTGCAGACTTTTGCGCTGTTTGCGCCAGCAGCCTTCGAAGCCGGCGGCCGTGATGGGGCAGAAGGAGGAGCAGGTGCAGTCCGTGCATGGCCACCACATGCTCAAGGACATGCCCAAGGCCTGCCGGGACACCACCGTCAAGATCCTGCTGCTGGGCACTGCCGAGTCCGGCAAGACCACCATCATTAAGCAGATGAGGATACTGCACATCAATGGGTTTACCGATGAGTAAGTATGCAAATTTGAACAAAGATTTATTAAGATAGCATTATGGGAATCGAAATTTATAGATCGTATTAGAAGCCAGTTAGAGATTACAGATTTTGGAAACATAATTCCATATAACTTGATAAATATCTATCATTACATATACTCATTATTTAGAACTGGAAATCATGTGCTCGAAATCTAGTCAGCAATAATTCTGAACATATTCTTTAGAAATACATTTACTTTTTTTCATTTAAAAAGTTTACCCTGACCTCAAGTTAAATTAATTTAATGAATAATTTCATCAGCTTATTCTATAATATTTCATTTTAAAACACACAAATGTTTTTAAAGATAATCCTTCTCCTAAATGGGTCTAATAAAAAAAGCAGCTTACCAGTTGGGAATTTTAAGAACAGTTTAGTGTTTCCTTTAAAAGAAACAGTGACCGAACCAGTTGGGAATTATAGGTAATTTTAATTGTTTTAACGAGCTTACTCAAGATCCCCTCCTCCCTTCTCTCTTCTACAGTGAGCGTCGCGAAAAGATCCCCGAGATATACCAGAACATCCATGAGTCCATCCTGCAGCTGGTGGGCCAGATGGGTCTCCTGGGGATCGACTTTGGCAGCTGCACCAGCGAGCGGTCCGCCGACTACATCCTCTCCCTGCCCGGAACCGCTCCCGAGTACATGAACGAGGTGAGTTTCGGTTGTGATTCGAGTGTCCCCAGTATCTTATCCCCGCTGCACTTCAGAATGTGTTGTGTTGTCGCCATATACATATACATATAGTACTGGTCGAAAATCCATTCAAACGACTTTGAAAGCCGCCTCGAACTTGCGTCAAATCCCCACTGGCTCCACGAACGATCGATCGACTTTTCCTTATCGATGGGCGGCTGGTTTGATTGATAGCCCATCCATTATTCGGCGAGGAATGTCTAAAACTTTCCAAGACAAGTGCTTTTTAACGCGGACTTCCTGGGCTTCCAGCCTTTGATTTAGTTTGCTCTCTAATATGTTTTTTTTTAAGTTTGCCGCAGCTGCAATGTTCTTTGCAAGTGATTCATGCCTGGGAGCAGGCCTTCATTGCCGAATACTTGTGTATATCTACCTTCTGTGGTCATTATATGGCTTACGATAAGATTAGCAAGGCTGTCCAGCTCTCCAAGAGGGCGGGGCGCCGCCAGTCACTCACCCAGGTGCTTATGTTTTACCCACTAATGACTAATGAGCATAAAACTTAAACTGGGGGAAGGAAGTACGGTTTTTTGGGGTAGCGAAGATCCCCTGGCTTTTACGACAGATTTATGGGAGAATATATACCCAAGATATTTGCTCGGTGGCACGTAGCATTTATGATAGTAATCCAATCTCAACGGTTCCGACCTATATAATAGGTATAAAAAAGAACAGTCTTTGCCGGGTTTTAGTCAGAGAGTTTTATGACCGGGTTAGCCTTTGTTCTTGTACTTTTTACTGCTGTCTGCTTCCGTCTTAAGCGTTGATAAACCCTTTGAAGCTTACTAAACTTTAGTTTTTTTTCCTATATTTTAGGATTACTGCGACCATGTCACAACCCTGTGGAACGATGTGGGCATCCGTGCCTGCTACGATCGCTCAAGTGAATTTCCCCTGCTGGACAGCGCTAAATAGTAAGTATTACCAAACGGAAGCCAATTTTGGATCTTATACTAAAAGAGATCTTATTGCCCCTCTAAAAAGTACCATACTAACGACTTTCTGCTTTTTTTTCCAGCTTCCTGGACAACTTTGCCCGGATTAGCGATGAGGAGTACATACCCAGCACCGAGGACATCCTGCACAGTCGGAAGATAACGACGGGCATCTCTCAGATCACATTCCGCGTGCCCATACCCAGGAGCATGGGTGGCGGCGAACAGGAGTTCCGCATGTACGACGTGGGCGGTCAGCGGGATCAGCGCAACAAGTGGATCCAGGTCTTCGAGGGCATCCAGGCGGTGCTCTTCCTGATCTCCTGCAGCGAATTCGATCAGAATCTGCGAGAAGATCCCACCCAGAATCGGCTGCAGGAGGCCCTCAAGCTGTTTCGGGCGGTGTGGCAGAACCGCTTCCTTGCCTCCGCCGGACTGATTGTGTTCCTCAACAAGTACGACATCATGGAGAGGAAGATCCGGGCTGGCAAGCACATCGTTGACTACTTTCCCGAGTACGAGGAGTTCTGCAAGAAGCCGCAGCAGGACAACTGCTTTGACGAGAGCGACTGGACGAAGATGTTCATCAAGCAGCAGCTGGTGGACATCACCAAGGAGCCCTTCAAGCGCCACTCGCGGAACCAGGTCGACCTGGGCACCTCGGAACGGGAGTGCTACTACCACTTCACGGTCGCCACGGACACGCGCTGCATTCGCGATGTCTTCTGCGACGTCCAGCAGATGATCCTCTCGGAGAACGTGTCCTCGACGAGTCTCTTCTAGTTCCAGCTCTAGATCGCTCTCATCCGATCAGAGCTTCTCAAAACCTCCCCCACCAACTGTGATCTAGTAGGGTATCGCTTAAGTAGCCACGTAGGACCCTAGACCGTAGTGCGACATCGCAGCTTATACGTTGCCTGGTATAACGCTTTAATAAGATTA
Source organism: Drosophila pectinifera (assembly GCA_008042775.1). Lineage (NCBI taxonomy): Eukaryota > Metazoa > Arthropoda > Insecta > Diptera > Drosophilidae > Drosophila > Drosophila pectinifera. The sequence goes on along the minus strand of VNKC01004165.1, from coordinate 52,761 downwards.
ATTTTGCTCTCACACCTCTTTCAACTAATGTTTAAACCTTAAATTAAGCGAAGATTAGCGAAATAAAACCAAAACACACAACCGCAAAGAGGTACAAGTGGAATTACTTACTCACTTGATAATACTAGTTGTACTTTCCCCAGAGATCTATTGGGATTTTCGCTTTGGTTGGGCTGTATGTTTGTTTATGACCGATTTTGGCTTGAAATCATTGTATTATTCGTATAAATTATCAGACCGGAAATTGTACAGGCCTTTTATAAATTTATTTCTCGAATATATGTTTCAAATTCGTAAAAAGATCTCTTAAAAAAGGTTAAAGTGAACTTAAATATAACTGTCGATAACGATTACATAGAGCTCAACAGGTGCTATAATCGCTTCTGAAACGGTTTGAGTCCGCGCTTAAATTAAAAAAGCTAGCCTTTTTAGGTCTGTTTAATTTTTTAAAATTCAATCATGTGTTTGCTATTTTGCAAGTCTACATCTTAAAGTACTTACTAAAATAATATACTTGCTACTTTCAGTAAGCAGTAAAGCCTTGGATTTGGTCCCACAATGAATTATTATTGTACTTTTGTGTCAGGTCATAAAAATTGTTTTAAAATGCAATTGAAATGTAATTGAGCTCTCGTAAAAACTTAAACCAACTTTTTAAATATTTAACAACAAATTGTATTTTAAAATGGAGTAACGTATTGTCTCAAACATTACGTTCTTAAAACTCGATTTACCTTATGTATATCGATGTCGAAAACTATCGTTGTTACGCAGCCGGTGCGAGAAGAGAGCGCTCTCTGCGCTCTTTGACGAAAAAATGGATTTCTTATCGATTGTATACTCGATTGACCGACTAGCCGATTAAGATATCGAGCGCAGCCCAACGAAGTCTATTTCAACCGTTCATTCACAGTTGTTTTGTTCAGTTCCAATCGGTCAGTTTAGCCGCCCGGCGAATTGCTTGGATTGCTGAATCGCTGAATTGCTGGGAAAAGTGTGTGAAGTGTATAAATCTGTGTGTGCGGAAAGAAGCGGCAAGCAAAGTAAATATCTCATAATTATCAGCATCCTAAAATAGTTACGGCGCTTTACGGCGATACTTGTGTGAGTGCGTGTGCTCGCTGATGTTTTCTGTGGTGGTTGTTCTTCCGTTTCATTATTTTTTTTATTTCCCCTTTTTTCGCCGATGCTGCAAGAGAGTGAGAGCGAAAGAGGGAAAAAAGAGCATATTCTCCAGACATTGCTGATTTAACGTACTTTATCGATTACATGGGACCGCAAGTTCAGGAGCAGAAGAACCAAAAAAAGCTAGAAGATGAATGTGAAAGAGGAACGCGTGTTTTTTGCACGAGAGCAAGAGAGCGTCAGAGAGCCAGGGGGATAAATAGAGAGAGAGAAAATTATGGTGTGATGTTTTGGAAACATGAAAACCGCTAAGGTTCACAAACGAAATTTCACTAGAAATTTTTGAAAGCGTTCGCGCAAAAAACCGGATATGTTACTACAAAAAATGAAGAAACAGAGAAAGAAATAAAACAACTAAAAAGCTTCCAAAGCGAAGCTTGAACCGAATCGAAATCACCTGTGTGTGCGAGAATGAGTGAGTGAGAGTGCGTGTGCGAGTGCGGGTGCGGTGTGTGCGAGCGTAGGCAAGCTGTCGCGTGTCTGGCATGCAATTAGACATTCAAATAATTTCCCTCCCACCGGCAAAAATGTGTGTGTTTTCAGTCTCATTTGTAATTCTGCTGTTTTCTGTTTGCTTATGCATGCATTCCTTCTTCCGAGTTCTTTTTATTTGCACGAGACTTGGCCATAGCCAGAGAGAGCGATAGAGAGGAAGAGGAAGAAAGATTGGCCAGACGGACGCTCTCCCAAAACCACCACTACTACAGTTACAGTTACCGTTACAGCTGCAGCCACCTCCTCCCATCTCCGACCGCCCCTGCCAACCAATTTGTTTGTGTATCTATTTGAGGTGTGAGAAGTGTGAGAAGCGGAAGAATGAAGATGAAGATGGTTACGAAGCGTGCGCCATTCATGAAAAGTGCAAGCACACACACCGCTCTTTTAAGCGCGAAAGGGATGGAGGAGTTTTTTTTTCCACAAAATCAATGGAATCTCTGTGGCTGGCGAGAGAGCGGGTGGCTGGGAGGGAGGGAGGTACAAAGGAAGGTCGTCGAGAAATTTATGCGACTAAACACGCGCTTTAAACGCTTGCAGATGTGTGTGTGTGTGTTGTGCGGGGGAGTGGTGGGGATTTCCAGTGAATTTAACTTTACATATTTCCGTGCAAATTCCCTATTTACGTGCTTAAGCGACTAATTGATTTAAAAATAGATTTTCAAGGATAAACAGAAAGTTAAGTTAAATTTTGAGATATAGATATAAGATAGGAAGATGGTGTCATAGGTATTGTATCTATATCTTATCGAGTCCAAATACATTCTAAGCGATTTGATATTTTCCAAATGTTGCCTTTGAAATTGATAGGGATAAGCTTTTTCTGAATGAAGTACTTAGCCCTGATATTATATAATATTTCCTGTGAAATTGATAGTTAAAATTCTTAGAAAGGCCAAACTTATCATTTAAAAATTATATTTTACTAACTAATGAATACAAAAATCCAGGAAAAGGTTTTTTTTTATTTAAAACACAGCTTTGTTTACGGCAAATCGCAAAGAGACTAAAAGTTATTGGCTCTTAAATGTATTCTCTAGGAGGGAGTTTAAACAAGTCATAAATCTACATTTGCGTAAAAAGCGCAACAAATTGATTTAAACTGTAGAGGCTTTAAGTTTGCAACTGAAAATAAATTAAACTTAATAGTTTAACACCATACATCAAGTTTACAGCAGTCACAATATAATTTTTAATAGTAAAGCACTTTTATTCTATCTAAAAAAAAAAACTGTCAATGATTTTATGTATTAGTAGTGAATGTTCTCTAATTTGGGCTTAAGGTTCAAGACCAGTTAAAACTTAAGTATACTCTTTAATTGCTTGAAGTTCTGTAGGTAAATTAGAAATTAAATATATTTTTAAACTATATTTTTCAGCACTTAAGCCAAAGCTAATACAGCCACCAAAAACCAGGACACCATAGACCACCACAATGATCAACATGGACATTAGCGTTACGCCCAACTACTCGTACATCTTCGACTTCGAGAACGACTTCATACACCAGCGCACGCGCAAGTGGATGCTGGAGAACTGGACATGGGTGTTCTACTACTGCGGCATCTACATGCTGGTCATATTCGGTGGTCAGCACTTCATGCAAAATCGGCCGAGGTGAGTTGTCGTCTTCAATAGTTTCTAGACCTAAATGGCTTTAAAATGTGGCTGGCAAGAACCTTGGAACTTATTATCTTTTGGGGCGGCTCTGCCACTAATTATACCCATCGATCTGGCTGGGACTTTGGCCAGCAGCTGTCAGAACAGAAAAGTGCTGAAATCCATTCCCATCCAAGCTGACGATACCTGGAAACCCATATTTATTCAATCGTACATTGTTTTACTTAATTCTCCGTAATGATTGGTTGGAGGCGGAGTGTGCCGTCCAAGTGTTGCAGCTGTTGGGGTTCCACATGTAATTACATAGAAATTATACCCAATCGAGGAGATAATGTGCCTTAAATCACTCTGAATTGCCAATGACAATTGCAGTTTCCACTTAATCACGCATTTTTCCCTTTGTTCCGTGAGGTAATTCCCTAAAACTCTTTGATTTTGTGCCATTTTCGGGTATTTTGCGACCTGTCAACGTTACCTAACTTACCTGTGATGGCTTCAATTGGCTTTGTAGCTTTCGTGCTGACAATTGTCTCGTTTCGACTCGTTTCGCTTTGTTTTATTTTGTTTTCTGTCCCTACTTCTAATTGTCGTCATCGCGGCTTCGTGGCCAAATTAAGTTGGGCTCGTGACATGCCATCTGTGGGCGCTTATTCCATTTTAGAGATCATAATTCTGTCACCTGTTTTGGACCTGGATAATTACCCATAACTGAAATGTAGTCTGGAATCTGAGAGTTAGTTTCAGGGTTTTGTAAAAGAATATAATTTAATTGACAGCAGACAGAACTACATATGTGGTGTGAGGTTTTTGAATGTTTAATGCACTAACTAAAGGTGAAAAGTGCATATTTATATGAATATTTTTATTTGTGAAAGGTGAATACCATTACAATATTTCCTACACCGAACTAATTAAATAATGGAGACATGTGACGGAGTCAAGTGTGTACTTATGGAAATCAACTTAATTCTAATTTCCAGGTCTATGGATGCTAATGCTATTAATGTTATTTAGTTAGTACAGGTTTGGATTATCTATAGAGAGAAGCAATCCCCTACCTACACGGCATAGTCTACGCCTCTGGGTAGCTATGCAAGGGCTTGGCGGTAGTGTAGTGTAGTTCCTCTCCTCGGACATTGGTCTGTCGGTCATTTTCTGTTTAGTTATTGTACATAACCGGCTTTTTCGGAATGCCGTTTCAATATTTACCCACATGGAGGAGAGACGACGGGCTAAGTAAACGGACTTGGACGGACTTGGTACAGAAAGGTGTGAATTGAATGGGTTGGAAGTGGGCTGGGGGTGGTAATGGGAGGCGATACCTGATGTCAAGGGAGATGTTAATCTCAGGTACGAGGACCACTCAAGATAATTAAAACACAGGGCCGTACGTCGTACATACCTGAACTTATCTTATTAAACAAAAGCTTCTTACTACCGACTGAAATCTGTCAATTCTAGATGAAATTCTCACGATTTATGGTGCTATTTTAGCCTATTGCCTAGTGAAATCAATGTAGAGAAACCTTCTTGGAATATAATCATACTTACAGGGAATATTTATTAATCATTAACACAACAGCGTGACTTCTTGGTAAATGGGCAAAGTGTCCAACATAGCAACATAATCTTTCAAAGCCTCAATGTAAATTCAATGAGACGCAGATTTCAGAAATGATTTGATGGAATAGTGTGCCCACTTAAATTAATATTTAATTTTGTAAGTTTCTTTCAAGATCTTAAATATACCTAAATTTAAGCACGCTTTGTCTTAGTATTCTTAACCTTGTGTCCCACGTGGTTTAAGGTGTTTCCCTTATTTTGTTTTCTATTATTTTGGTGTGTGTGTCCACAAGAGATTCCGTGTAGATATGAAATCGGCAACTATATCGCAGGAAGGCATGTGTACAATATACGTAACATAACTATAACTATATATACGCTATACACATATATAGCACAGCCGGCTGCCTGTTATCAGACCCGGCGTTGTCACCACGCCGCGGATCCATAGCAAAAATTTCTCGGCTCGGCTCGACGCGCCTCATGCCCATCCATGAGCCCGGCGGTGCCTTATCAACGGAGCCCGAACACGCCACCAACACACAGCCCCGCACAACACAACACCCTCTTGCTCCGCCAGTGTGCCCCATGTTACCCCGGTTCTTTGGGCTGTTTTTGCCGCTGCCGTAATTGCTTATGATATCATTTGCCATGATTCACAAAAATCGAGTGAACGGGGCAGGGATTGTATGCAGGCACATGTACATAGCGCGAAGGGTATGTACATACAAGTACGTGTATTTACATATTTTTAGAGAGTGGACGACCGTCGACGCCGCCACTTGCATTCCTCCTCATGAAAGTGGGCTCGTTTTTTCTCGTTTTTTTCTCTCGTTCGGCGGACAGTGAGCTATTAAAGTCATTAAACTGATTAGGTTTATAGGTAGGTACACGCCATGTCGTACCCGCTTGAATTATATTTTTTATTTTACACTCCCCACCGGGCAAAGTTCGGCACGGACCACGGAGCGCAGCGGGGCATATGTCATGCAAGAAGTGGGTGTGTCCATCCACCAGCTCGGGGGCTTAGGGACCAGAGCTACTGGACAGGGCAGGAGCAGGACATTCACTTATGCACACGCTCGATTGGCCCCACTTAAGTTGGTCAAAAGGTACACTAGACCACTTGATTCCACTTACGAACCTTAAAGGCTTCCGAATGGGACATTTGAAGGCCCTTTAATATTTACACTTTTAGCAGGAAATATTTTAGTTGGCTCTCAAATTCCTAGTTGGGAATTATAGCGTCAAAACAAGTTGAATGAGTAGAAGCAGGTTGCTGATAAAATAGGTTGACTACTTCCTAAACAATTGGTTCCCTTTTAATTGACACTTTTGCAGAAAAATTCCAGTTGTCTCTCGAATTCCCAACGAGTTATAGCCTCGAACTGATGAAGCTTGACTGCCTTCCAAACAATTTAAGAATATACTTATTCAGCAGGAAAATATTATGGTTGGCCCTTGAATTTATAGTTGGGAATTTTAGCGTCAAACCACATTAAATAAGAGCAGGTTGCTGATGAAGAAGGTTTACTACTTTGAGAAACAATTGTCTATTTCAGCTTTCTCCATGTTCTCCCTTAAACACAAAGCTTAAGCCGCCTTAAGGGGTTCCTCATCGTTTTTTTATGCTTGTTTACGCATTAACCTTAGACAATAAGACTAGATTTTTAATTGTTCACTGAGTTTATATTTTTTTTCGATATGGTTAATAAGTAATGGTGTAGCTGCTAGCTTTAGATCACCTCGATTCAACTGAGAAATGAAGAAGAAATGAAAAATTAACCAGTTTCCTAGAGCGTTTAAGCGGTTATAACACTAACTAAGCTTTCATTATTTAGAATAATCACTTAAACACTAGCTACAACGTATTAATTTCCATAGATATCATTCTACACATCATACTATGTCATTATCAATAGGACTTCCTATAATTAATAGGGCTAATTAAATGACTGCAATACTCTGACACCTTGCAATGGCATCAATTGCTACCTCTCGGGACTAAAATTTGATATTATAATGAAACGCGACCTATATCAAGATATTGATTGTTACGATATGTGCAGTGGGAGAAAGCTTTACAAGGGCAACGAGAAATAGGTAATATGTCCCGTAATCTCTTGCTATATAAAACAGAGTTCTTGTTGGGCGGTGTAGCTTTGGTGTTAGCGTGTGTGGCCATAGAAGGGGCCTGAGAAGAGTGTGTGGGCGCTGCTGCCTGGGGTTTTCAATAGAAATCCCAAACGAAGAACAACTGGCGTATATATAACTGGCCAAATAATCGTTATTAGTAATCATATGTATAGTTTTTGATTGATTGAGTCATTCATTGGCCTTGGCTCCTCTGCTGGTCCCTGCTGCTTATTCATTTCCTTCGAGGAAGTACCTGCTTATTTGTGATATATAAAGCAGCAATAACTACTCGGAGAAAGTGTGACGAGGACGTTGGAGTACAGAGGCCCCAAAAAACTCCCCCTGAATAATGTCCTTTAATTTGGTCTTATCACGAAAGCAGCTACTAGAGGCTCCTGTGGCCTGAGCTAGCTGAGAGCGTGTATATCTATTTATTTATTTATTTACTTCTCCATATGCGGAACCGCTGCTCTTGCCATTGCATAACAACTACAATAAGTTTGCGAATTAAACCAGTAATTGCAGCAATGACTCGACGTGTGTGTGTGTGTGTGAGGAGTTCAAGTCGCCGCCACCCTCCCGCAATTACAATTAAAACCACAATTAACAATTACCGGCCAGCGTTTAGTTAACAATTACAAACGCCAACAGGCTGAAAAATAAGTCAAGAAAAACATGACGAAAACGTGCAGCTCTGGGCTGAAAGTGAAACTTAATTTAATTTCGGCCGTATGTACATATATTAACAAGAAATTAACGTCGACCGTTAACAAACAAACGAGCAAAGTTGCTTAAAAAAAGTGGGCAGAGCTAACAGGCAAATCTTGTTGAAGTATGTCATTTAAGCCGCATTTCTTTATGGCCCCGTCTTTTTGATCTTCTGCCACATACAATACCATTTCTTTGGGAGCTCTCTCTCTCTCTGTCTTGGTAATAAAAGCTTGCCCGGAAAGCTCCCTCTGGCTCCGCCGGATGCCCTTTCCTGGCCCAGCATCAGCAGCGTCTCTGTTGGGACGGAATCACGCCACCTTTACGCACTTTTACTCTCCACCTGACTTCTTCCACGTCTCCGTATCAGAGAATAACTCGTTTTCTTAGTATTTCGGCCACCAAAAATTGTTTTGACTGGGTTTTGATCATCGGAAGCGATGTCTGGACGGCGGCATAGGCTTATCGGCGCACCTGTTGCTGCACCAGGTGTGTGTCACTCCCCGAAAGAACCTACTTCTGACGATGATTCAGCCGTCATTCATTAGGGAAAAACAATTGATTTACCAATTTCCCTTTTCGTCATAAACAATCCTCTGACTGATTAGATTTGAGGATCTCAAACACTTTGAGGTGCGAAATTATGAAGTCTCTTAAAGGTTTTAATCGGTATTAAAGTGGGTAGGCGGGTCACTGAGTTTGCATTTAAATTTGAGTTGAATGGAGACTTTAATTGTAGCAGGAAATGTGTGTCAGTGACTCGGAGAGGTATAATTAAGATGAATTCAAAAGAAATTAGGGCCATTAAAAGGTTAACACTTGATATAACCTAAGAATATGACTTTTTAGACTAAAATATGCTCTAATATTATGGTTTATATGGTTAACGACAAACAAACAACATGAACATAAATGCTCGACTGTTGCTAGCTAATATAATTATTATAATTATATCATATTATTATTATTTCTTATAATCCATTTGCATAGTTTTTGTTATCTGGAAATTACTTTTTTTTGGTTCAAAATTGCTTAAACCTTTTGCTTTAAAAGGCAGCCCAAAGGCATCTTGATTATTCAGCCACAATATTATTAAATGGGTTTACTCATGCGATCACTGATTAACCATTGGCTGAAACTGCAAAAAACCTTTCACAACTGTTTTTTCGTTGCACTCTGAAAGCGGTCAACACGAAATATGTTGGTCAATGCTGTGACATCCAAGCCAATCGCTGCGCTGTGAGCCACCGCAGAAAATATAATGAATAATAATTAAAAACAAATTTAAAAGCAAACCTTAATTTTTGGCTACCCATAAAGTTGGGCTCAAAAGAGTTTTGCAATGCGATGGAAAGAAAGAAAAAACTAGCCACTACCGCATCAGTTTCGAGACAATGTTGCGAATTTCGTAGTTCGTTGTTCGTAGTTTTGTATATACATTTATTATGCCAAATGGCAGATATATGTAAGTGGAAAAGTGTTATGCAGAGACGGGCAGTGCATAAATCAACCTAAACAACCTGTGCTTAACCCGAATCAAAACTAAACCGAATCCAAACCGAGCCAAAGTCAAACCAAATACAATAATCAATTGGACAACATTCGTTCGTTTTTCTTTTTGCAGCACTTTGTTTTCCCCCTTTTCCGCCTCGTCTGCACTTGAAAAAATTTTAAGTTTAAGTATTTTTCAACAAAACTACATTTTTCTAAGTATCTACATTAATTCAGATTAAATTATAAGAACAGAACCTAGCCTAGTTCAGAGCACCCTACGCCTGCGTTGCACTAAAATTCCCAACTGCTTATAATTATTTCTGAAGCAGAAACTTTCTTAAAGTTACGAAAAAATAATAAACAAAAATTGTAGAGAAAAGGCCTCACTTTCTTTCTTCAGTTTTAAACTTTATCAAAACATTTTTTGCAACAAAAAGATTTATTGTTTGCTTTTTGCTGTTAATTTTTTTCGGTGAGTGCAGCAGTCTTTACATTAGTTTGTTTTTGTTGACTTGCATAATGCGTTTGTGTGTGTCTCTCCCCTTTTGTTTACATATTTTGCAAAATCAGGTTTTCTCTCCCTCAGCTCCCCTGCTCCTCCTCCCCACCCGTAGCTCTCTATCATGGATTGCCGCCTCTCTGCTCTCACCACAAAGTCGGCGAATTTCTTTCTCTTTGCTTATGCAATTTTCGCCACAAAGTGAAAACAGAAAGAAAGTTCAGCAACTTCCCCTAATTCGTGCGAGAAATGCCTTCGTCATCGTGGTTATGGCAAATACGTTATTCAGTCAAAAAAGATTGATAATTGGGAGGTACAAAGGTTGCAGATCTGTTTTTAGTTGCCATTGAACCTTGCTACATTGGGTTTTATGTAAGCTTTGACCTAATGACAAAGGGGATATGGTTAAAAATGTTAGTTAAACCGGATTTAATAGACCTAAATTTAACTCTGGTCTACGAATTATGTGTCTTATGATTTTAATTCATTGTCACCACATTGTTTCATTGAATCTTTTGGAAACATTTCGAAATTATTTCAAATGGTCTTTAACGTTTAACGAATTAAATTAAATTATAACCAAATTCAGGTGTGTGAATTACTCCATTTATTGAACACAAATATTAATAGATAGAATTTCAAAATATCCACATTAGTTTTTGGACTTTTAGTTTGTTAAAAGCTATTATTTATCGGGCAGATCGCAAACACCCAGCCAGGCAGTGGCACCCAACAGCGATCCCCGGACACAAAGTAGGTGTCCAGCTAGCGCCGCCGGACGCCGTCCATCTGACGGAGAAGGGGACGACCTATGCCCTTGCAAAAATTGAGCTTCGGGGGATGAATGGAAGCATCCATCTCCCTGCCTTGAAGCCAAGACTGCCGAGCGGTTAGCAAGGCGTGGTTTGGTTTTCCTTACTCATTAGTTTCAGGCACGAATTGCTGACTGCCGGCGAGTGGAACTCAATGCGCGGGCAGCCAGAAGCAGTTGTGAATCGTAGGGGTTGCTGGCTGGGGATAAAAGTTGTGCAAGCGAAAGAGCTTTTGAATGCGCATCTTTACTGCGTTGTAGGCGATTTAAGGGATTTAAAAATAGTTTAACGATGTTGAAAGCTCTACATTTTGACTTTCTCAGTGTCTAGTTAATGTTAATCTTCACGTTAGAGTAATAACTTACTATCTTATGATTATGGTTAACCTTCACGTTAAAGGAAAGAATAACTTACTATCTTATAAGGCAACTGCCTGTTTCTCGTTTCAATAAATTTAGTTCTATTCAAATCGAGCTTGGAAAATAAGTGCATTCTAGTATTGGATGTGTAATTTACTTAACAAATAAATATAAGAAACAAAGTCAAGTCTATCTCTTCTATTTAAAACCCTCCATCTTTAAGGGTATTCCCAGTAGGGCTTGCGAAAGCTATTCTTTTCTTTGGGTTCCTCTCCTGGCCTGGCAATGAGCTTAATTGTGATTAATAAAAGTAATTTTTAAGATTCCCAACTAGAGCACATGGATGGAACTCAATGCCTTAGATGAGCACTTCCGCTCTGTGGTCTTAATTGTGTATTACAGGGGACTGCCTCTTATATCTATGCAAATCTCTGCCGGGTTTCTGAGTGAGCCTCCTCCTCCTCGCGGGGTAGGGAATTGTGATTGCCGCCGATAAAAGTCCGCACACAATCTTTATGGCATTGTTTGGCGGAGAATTACTGGCTATCGATTGGGCTTTTATGATCACACAACCCGTTGACGCATTTCAAAAACCTTCCCCATTTATGTTTACTGCAACTCTGAAAATCCCATAACTTGCTGCTTGAAAATATTTACTATGGTTTTGCTCCTTTTCCTGTGGTCACCTCCCTGCTAAAGGTCAAAGACGCTATCAACTTTCGCCAATTTTCTGATAACAGATATCACACTTCAACTCGAGTTTGTCAGTCTGTGAATATGGATTTTTATGACTAATTACCGCGTGAATAGGTTGGACTGGAGAGTACCATATATAGTATAGTAAATCGAGCCATACCGATAAGGCTCGCCAATTGATTTGCGCAGCTGTTCGCCCATTGATTGCGCAAGCCTAATTACAAATAGCAGATTAACGTAGAATATTTGAATCAATGCCTGATTTGAGGCAATATTTGATTCAAGTCGTTGACTGATACTGTTTTGTAATGGTCTCTGAGTCAGCTAGTGACTGTCAAAACTTAAATTTCTATTAAAGAAGCCTATTAAGCTGATGTCTTGGTTCATTAAGATGCTAAACCAGTATTTTTTGGTTTGGGCAACTTTTGATTTGTTGGGAACTCTTTCAGCAGACAACGAAGATTCTCTCTTTCGGGGCAGGCGTCTTGGTATTCCCTGAAATAAATCGCAATTTGGTTATACAACCTGATTGAAAAGGTCTGAAGCCTGATAATCCCGCTGTAAATTGTGTTAGTAAAATTGAAATTTAAATGACAGCAGCTAAATCGTTTTTGACGTTAATCAGTTAGTTCATCTTATGACAGGCTCTAATCAGGCTGCATCGAATGATCGAAATAATAGAAAGACCGGCCTTGCTTATTTGTTTCCAAAGTGGCCTGACGACAAACCATGTGCTTCGTGCACTCTGGGGCTCTACTCCAGACTCTGGAGCCATTTCCTTGATCACTCCGATGACCAATTAGCTAAATAATAGATGACCCTGTGTCATTTTCAAGTTTTAGGTTGACGTCAATGCTTTAAACAAAAAATCGCACATATTAAGTGCAAATACTACTTGATCTTTGACTGCTATAGGGGGAGTAAATGCAATTGAAAAACAGCCAAAGTTTGTTGATCTTTCCAGATTTGATTTTTTTCCGCTGCTATTTTTCGTCAATTAGCCCCGAGTAAATATGCATACTTTTAAGTGACAACTGACGTTAAAATTTTCTAGAAATCGCTAATCCGCAATGTGGGGGGTAAGATTTTTGTGCACGCGAAAAAAATATATAATTAGAGTGATTTTTAATATGAATTCTTATCAGTAGCTCTATAAATATCTATAAATACAGATTCATTTCATGTTTTATTATTTAATATAGTATAAAAGAAAGCTTATCACATAGAATTTGATGCCAAAATGACTTGAATTTAGTGTAAAAGTATGTATAAATTAACCCAAGGCACTTCTCAGGGTCGGAACCTAATTAAATTATATATAGCCTTGAGCGAAGTACTTTTCCACTGTATTTTTCCTCGCTAAAATCTTGCTAAACTTTCCGTAAACTTCATCTGCTTCCAGATTTCAACTGCGAGGTCCGCTGATCATATGGAACACAATGCTGGCCATGTTTAGCATTATGGGAGCTGCTCGAACGGCGCCGGAGCTGATTCACGTGCTGCGCCACTACGGACTCTTCCACTCCGTCTGCGTGCCCAGGTTGGTATTGTGTTCTCCCCCTTGCATCCCAATCCGGCTCCCAGTCAGCCTTGAACTTGAGTTGGTTGGCTGATAACTGGGAACTGGATTGCCATGCAAATATAAGACTGAGCGTTCACTGACCGATCCTCTCGTTCCCAATCCCACAGCTACATCGAGCAAGATCGTGTGTGCGGCTTCTGGACCTGGCTCTTCGTGCTCAGCAAGCTGCCGGAGCTGGGCGATACGATATTCATTGTGCTGCGCAAGCAGCCTCTGATCTTCCTGCACTGGTAAGATGCTTAATATTTACTTAATTCAATTTGGAACTAGGTAGGGAGAGATTGAACTGATTAAATATGAACATGATCAATGGAATTCAATGCAACATTGACCTTTTTGCATTAAAGAAAGGAATTTATAAAATTTATAGATCGGGGACCTGTTAAACCAGTTATTTTGTTCGGTTCAATTTCTCCTAACTCGGAATTACTATCACCTTTTCAGGGATCTAATTTCATAAAGCTTCGTTAGCTTCGAGCTTTTCGTTAGCTTTATTGCAATTCTAGATGGAATTTTTGCATTGATAGCATATTTTCTATACCAACCATTATCAGTTCAGAATGCTAATACTAATTAAATAACCTCTACACTTGCAGGTACCATCACATCACCGTGCTGATCTACTCGTGGTTCAGCTACACGGAATACACCAGCTCTGCACGCTGGTTCATCGTGATGAACTACTGCGTGCACTCGGTGATGTACAGCTACTACGCTCTGAAGGCGGCCCGCTTCAATCCCCCGAGATTCATTGCCATGATCATCACGTCTCTGCAGCTGACACAGATGATCATTGGGTGTGCGATCAACGTCTGGGCCAATGGCTTCCTGAAGACGCACGGCACCCAGTCGTGTCACATTTCGCAGCGCAATATCAACCTGTCGATCGCCATGTACTTCAGCTACTTTGTCCTGTTTGCGCGCTTCTTCTACAAGGCGTACCTGGCGCCCGGCGGCAACAAGAGCCGTCGCATGGCCGCCTCCCTGGCTGCCCAAAATGCGGCCAAGCAGTCACCGCCCCAGATCAGCGAGAGCTCCAAGTTTATTGCTGGCGCTGGTGAAGATCAGAGCGCCGCCTATCTGCGTCGGACCAAGGCGCAGTAAGGACTCCGCTGCAACTCCCATCAACACACTACACACACCACACACCAACCACTTTCCCTCTTCCCCTGTTAACGGCTAAGGACCTTTATTTATGTAGAGCGGTGTACAAGTTGTTTTTTAATTTTAATCCTCAGATGCACACACACACATGACCGGTCAGGAAAGAGTTTAATTTGTAAGCGAAAAGTTGTAAAAGGGGTGGGTGGACAGGCAACCTAACCATATATCTGAACATGTATATAAGAAACACACCAGAAACAGACAAACCTGAAAGCTAAAGCCAGCGTAGAACTAGATGTCTAGAGCCAGTCTAGGGATCCCAGCCATGAAGGGAAAAATTGAAGGGCTCTTAAGGGGGATTTAGCCGCCTAAATAGTTATTGCATGAGTTTAACTTATAGTCGCTCTCTAAAGCCTCTTCGAATGTGTTTCCTCAGCTGCAGTTCTATGTAATGCGTGTGTTGTCAAAGCCCAAAGTCGTATATATATTATTATATATAGATTATATAATTTGAAGAAGTAATAATAGCCTCTAAATAATAACATCGCAGCCACAAAACAATTATAAACGGGAGTATCGCTTTCTTTTGCAACATAGGAAGAGGTTACTCCACACTCCAAACTCCTGGGCTTTGTGTTACAATATTTGCCTCCTCAGGTGGGATTTTGAGTTGTTGCCCCCCAAAATATTTAGTTAAAATTCTCAACAAGAAGGTCCCAGACTCCTCTGCTCACTGCTTTTGCGAATAATAGTCATATATGTTTCGAGAGAGACCGCTTTCGTCTTCAGTTTTGTAGTTTGGGGTCTGAGAACTTTGTACTCTAAGTCTATACGCATATATATATATATTTATAAAACCTATATTAATGGAATATTAAACAAAAGTGAAGGATGAGATAAAATCATTACCAACAAGCCAATAATAACAACAAACGACAACCTATAAGTTAGTTTATTATTGTTCCAAAAGATCCAGAGCGCAAATTGTTATTTTTTAAAATAATAAATCGTTTTGAAAGCTGTATAAACTAACAAATAACCTTTTGTAATAGTCACATATTGATAATTTTGAAAAATTCTGCTGATTGATCGGAATAAAAATGGTCAAATCCAGTCACGCAGCATAATTTTCTAAGGAGATGTCATAAATGCTGTGAAAAGGTTGCTATTCAGTTAGGGGAAGGCATTTATTTTAGTTAAAAACTGTGTTGAATGCATTTCTATATCATTTCCTGTACACTCTCCTTTGAAAAACTTGGTAACCGGCAAACAGAAAGTTTCTACGCAAAACAAAAGTAATGAAAAGTCCTTCTACGTAACAAAACAGAAAAAAAAACAAAGAAACATAAAACAACAAGAGAAAAAGTTTAAATTATATTTATATTTGTAAGCAACAGAAAGAATAATTGTGGCGGACGAAGAGCACAGAAACCAGAAAAGAAAATGAAAAGCAAAAATCCTACTTGAAAAGTTAATTTAGTGTAAACGAGGAAACTGTAACTGAAACTGAAACTGAACTTGAAAATGATAATGAAAGTGAAGCTGAAGGAGGATCGTGTGAATGGAGAGGAGTTACTCTACAAAAGCTGAGAGAGAGAGAGAAATTGAAACGAACAAATTTAACACTTTCGTCTGGTAAAAGTACTAAACGAAAACTAAGCGAAACAAAACTAAAATTGAGAATGCTAAAAACAAAAAGCGGATAAATAAAAAGTAACAAAATGGAAAGGATGGAAAAACGACATTTGTTTTTATTTCAGGTTTTGGGATGGGCATGTGACTTAAATCATTAAATTAAAACAATCATTATGAGATGGGAAAATTAAATTTACTTGGGAAAAATGTCAAAAATTACTCAGCACAGGCAGGGGAACCGCCAATGAACCAGCGTTGCCACGTTCTTCATCATGTCTTCTTTTTATAACAGCCTATAACAGTTTTTAATAATAGTTTATAAACTAAAAAAGTAAATAAAAAATTAGTTCTGTCAATATGACTAATAGTGTTCATTTATTAATAAGACAAATAGAGGCGGTACACTGCTATTTACGTCAAAGGATTACGATTATGATAATTTCACGTAGCTTGACTGCGGTTTGTTCATCCAAGTTCCTAACATTTTCCATCAAAGTTATCCACCCTTTTCATGAAACTGACTAACGCCAGACTGACCTATTTGGTATATCTATAGTTATCGTCGTATAATTTGCATTAACAACATCAATGTCGGAGGTAACAGTATACAATTTTGAGTTAATAGAATAATGGTGTTAATGTAGTTTGTAACAACCAGTCGAGAAACACGAATAAGACCGAGGAACGATACCGATGCCGATACACATAGTATCGATATTACCATCGATATAACCATAGACACAGCCAAATGTACTTTTTATCAGTTATCGCTTGTCGGTTGGGGATTCCAATTCGATCCGTGGCCGTGCGTGGAAAAAATGCATAGATATAGATAAGACAGGCGCAAGAGATCAGATATCTATATCTCCGCGAAAGAGAATGTCAGAGGCTTTCGCCTGCGGATTTATAGAGCCGTGCAAAGGAGCCCAGTGCGTGAGGCAGTAGGAGCAAGCAAGTGAGAAAGAGAGAGCAACCAAGAACGAGAGGCGGAGGCAGCGAAGACAAAGTGCATTTTCAGGGCGTGTTTTTGTGGCCCCCCCTCGCTCGAACACGGTCCCCTTCCTGCCCCTGCACAGCCTCCCACTCAACGGGCGGCGGCGTCCAATAAAAGTTTGCGACAAACATGCTGCAAATTCGCAAATAACAAAGATACAAAGTCGAGAAGAGAAATAACAAATAAAATCGCAAACTTCCTTTTCTGCGTGCGTGTGTGTGCTGCGTGTAAGTGAGTGAGTGTCTCCAATCTTTTTTGTCTACTCCAAAACGCAGAAAGAGAGAGAAAAATGTGTGTGCCAGTGTGTGTGCAAGTGAAGTAAATTAAAGCAAAGCAAAAGGCAAAACGGCAAATAATTGAGCGAAAAAGCGACGGAAAGAGCGGATAAATCAAATAGTAGTAGTAAGCGAAATAACGGCAAAAGGAGCCGCCAATCAGAGAGAGAGAGAAAAGTGTACAAGTTGTTGTTGCTGCTGCGCACGAGCGAAAGACAGCGAAAAATCACCCACAACCCCCTTTAAGGCCACCCGCCCACAAATGGGTGCTCAGCAGGGCAAGGACAGGGGCTCCCACTCGGGAGGAGGCGGGGGCGGAGGAGGTGTCCCCGTCAGCTGCATTGGCCTATCGAGCAGCAGCAGCCCCGTAGCATCCGTCTCGCCGCACTGCATCAGCCTCTCGGGCTCCGGCAGTGCCCCCCTCGGCGGTGGCTCAACACTGCGCGGCTCCCGCATCAAGTCCTCATCCGCCGGACACAGCAGCAATAGTGGTGGTGGCGGAGGAACCAGCGGCAGCGGAGGAGGAGCAGCAGGCGGCTCTGGAGGATTGACCCAACGCAGCGGCGGACACAAGGACTCTAGGTGCAATCCATCCGTCGGACTCAACATATTCACCGAACACAACGGTAAGCTTACTTTTTACCTACGATTTGCACCTGCATGTAGGATACACAGAAATTACATACGAATTTCCATCCAAAAGCAATCATATTTTCTTTTCCTGTGTAGATTTTGTTTGAGATTATGTAAATAGAAATGGGAAAAGGGAGCCAGTGTTGCCACCGCATTTCACCCACACAGAAATATCAGCAGCATCCAAACTCAGGTGTAATTTTTATCAAAGGGTCGTGATTTTTTCTATTAACCACAAAAGTGGTGTTTGTTTCACTGCAAATTGCCTGCAAACTTGCAAACTTGAGATCCCAATGTCAGTTGGTTGTGTATTAGTACATAATGTGTTACCTTTGGTAAATAGTAAAAAAAAAATATATTATCAAAGCTTGAAATTCGAAAATTCCTTTTTCTTTTTGAAATTAAAAACCCAATACTATTAAAAATCTTAATAAAAATTTAAAACTTATTAAGAGGAATACACAGATAACATACACATGAATCATAGCATCATGTACATGTATATATGTATATACAGTTAATATCATGCGAATTTTGATTTATTTCCGCAGCTCAAATGCTGTTTTTATTGTACATAAAATGCATAAATGTAATTCTCCCTCTTCTCATCCTCTTTGTGCCCCTCTTTCTTGTCGTTTCACTCCCCTTTTGCCGCTTTTCATGCTGGCTTTCCAATTGAGCTAATTTCTTTTTCCCATTGCTTCCGATTATATTGGGACTTATTGTTGTTATTTGCCGGCTAGTTTCCTTACTTGTTGTTGCTTCGCCGCTTCATTTGTTGACAGCAGAGAAAGAGGAAGGAAGGGGAGAGAGAAAATAAGAAAGAGCGAGAAGAGTGGAATGAGAGAGAGCAACACGCGGCGATTTGATGGAAATATTGTGTTGTTTTTGTGTTATTTGGGGCGGTTTCAGTTGATGTTCCGTTCCTTTTCTCCATCATCCTTTATGCCTCGTGCCTTGTACTCGCGGCTTCGCTCTCCATTCTCCATCCTTTGCGTACTGCACCCTCATCCCTTTCCCTTATCCCTGCCACCCGCACAGTGGTTGAAATTGCGACCCAAGAAGATGAGGGGCACCGTTATATGTATCCCACCCCCGCTGACTTGGCACTTCCACAACCCCCTTTTGGTCTTTCCCATTTCACGCACATTTTTATTACATTTTTCCTTGTCTAATATTTTCCTATTATTTGCCTTTGCCAGTTGCAACATTTTCCTGACCGCCCCCCTCCCATTTCCGTCTTTTCTCTACTCTCTTGCCTTTATTTATTTACCCTTCCCCTCGCTCGTAATGGCCTTTTTATGTCCCTGTCGTCGATGTCCTACCACAATAGGAGCACCCATTGAGTGGGATTCCCGGATTTGGTATTAGGTATAAAGGTGCCGGAAAAATATTTGTCGGATATTACCCGGAAAATGAATGGCAATGGAAAGGATTTTCCACTTTTATTCTTGTACTTTCATCTCTATTGCTGCAGTTGCTTATCCCGCTATAGGATGCCCTTCCTTCCCGAGCAATTTGTAATCAATTAATGCTATTTTTATTGTAATTAGTCGCTTATATGGCGGGTCACTCAATCTCGCAGCTAGAGTCATAAGCCAAGCAAGTCGCTGATAAGCCGGTTTCCATATAAATATTTATGGATGCTCGTATTGAGTCATCCCTGCGCTGGCTCCCATGTAATGTGTATTCGTTGCAAGCCGTCGTAACTTGAATGCAGCGGGTTCAGCATAAAGCCCAAGAAAATACGAAATAAAAATACAACACATTTCCAGTTTCGTGCTAGCGAAATTCCCACACAGAAAATGCACAAAATTTATTTGCCAAACTATTCAGAGTGTACCGAGAGTGTAGCGGCGTAGCCCATCCGAAAAAGGTCGAAAGGGGGGCTTTCAAATTGCCTTTTTCGTGTGTCTGTCTGGCCTGCGCAAAATGCAATTACAAAATTACAATGTAAAACTGTGTCTGGGCCTGCAGATTACAAGCCGACACAAATCCCCAAACAGCAGAAACGGAAAGCCCAACTCACCGCAATTTTCAGAGTCCGGGTCGATCTCGGTTTATGTCCATCGGCGGCGGCAGCGGGTCACGTGGGGAACTGCTAAGGGAAAGTCGCGCAACGGAACTCCAGCTCAATCACAGCTGAAATACAAGCACACACACGTAGCCCAGGCACAGTGGGTGAGATATTGCAGGAAGTCAGTTGTATTTCGTTATAAAGACAACTATCGCCAGAGCTTGATATTTACTTTTTCTTTCTTTACTTTTTCTTCTTAAACTGTAACGAAATACCTTTTTCTTAGACAAAATTGATTATTCGCTGGTATTATATTACCCGTATTTCGATTGAGAGGTGACTCACCATGGGGCATAGCAACGACGTATATTTTAAAGTACTATATCCATTATATTTTAAGTCACTTAAGTGCTATTATATAACAAATTAACCCTCATTATCTATAGCAGAACAAGACAAGAACTAGCTTTGAATAACCATGGAACTAAGGTTGCTTCTGTATAAAAAACTCTTTTCATAATCAGTATAACAATATATTTATACAAGCAATATGCAATTTAACATTTATTCCAATGATTTATTTACCCATAGATATAGTTAAAGCCTATTTTTTAACCTGATATGTTCCTTGTGTCAGGAAAACCAATATCTACCTACCAAATCTCTGAGATTATTAAATCCTCTAACGGAAATATGAGCAGTACATCCGTTATAGTCTAATATTTAAGCTAATTACCCTCATAAGACCACAGTGCAGCTGTCGTAGGAGGTAGTTGTTGCAATTTCATTAGCTTCTTGTTGTCGTTGCTCGTTACACGATACTATGTAATTAGACACTTTTGAGGGACAGTTGCATGGGCGAAGAAGGGATTGGATTGTCGCTCTTGGGAAAATACCGTGGAACCGGTGCCGATGCCGATGCAGATGGAGATGCCTCAATGGAGTTGCCAATTGCAGAGGGCACCACACACCCCGCCACCGCCACTCCCCGAGCCAGCTCTGGCACTCCGTTGGAGCCATCGGAGCCACTGCACCACTCGGCAAACAACTCACGCAAGTTGACGTCTCAAAAATAGACTCAAGTGGGAGCGAAGCCCCAACTCCTTCTCTCAAGGAGAAAAAGTCCATGAAGTGCGTTTTGTCTCTGCGCTGGAAGAAAATATCACTGAGATTGCATTTAAATTGTGACTTCATTTGCATTTCTGGAAGTTTGTTGAACTTTATTTCATATAACAATTGACCATAAGTTCTTGACTGATTATTATAATTTCAGCCAATTCTGGCTAAAAATGAAGACATGTGCGAAACCATAACAATTGGTGTGATATCATGTTATAACATTTGATATTGGTACTTGTTTTCATACAAATTCCATTCGAAATTCCAAGCTAAGGGTGTCAGGAACATTAGTTGTATTTATAAAGACATGAAAATAGCTGAAACAATATATTTTTTCCTGCTACTATAGTTATAAGTATACAAATCGGAAATAACTTTCTAGTTTCAGCAAGAAAAGCCGGTTACGGTTCATCAAAGCTGTCGGTTTCGGTTCGGTTACATTACTAATTATTTGTTGTTTTAAATGTAACTTGTTATGTGCTGAATATATAAGCTTAAAAAACTCGAGCACGAGCTTCAGAGATATATATCCGAAGATGGTGAAGTTGCAAGCCTTCCTCATCAGCTGTTTTATGGTTTCTTCTTGGCTTATTGAGCTTAAAACTTCTCCCTTCTGCTACTAACATAAAACACACGTATGACTTAACGAATTTATTATTTTTTTCACCGTGTATGCCCGTTGCTCACTCTTTCGCCCTGTCCTCTGTCCCTTTTTCGCCAGGAGGGAAACCCGAGAGTTGTGTGTTCGGTCTCACTGTGTTTGACATGCAAGCGGCAAATTATGAGTCGGGGCAAATGAACTTTTCACAAGGCTAATGGGTGGAATTGAGGAGGTGGGAAAGGAGAGGAGGAGGGAGATGGTGGAAAGGTGGCAAACAGGTGACGGCACCGGGAAAGGGAAAATTGTTTGCTTTCCTACACGGAATTAATGTACAAGTCGCATAAATATTTCTTCAATGATTTATAAATGCTCAAACAATAATTGTCGCCTTCAAGCACCCACTCTCCTTTGCCAAAAGGGAAATCGAAAGGGGGGCGTTGTCTCCATTACCACTTTGTAAGCATTTTCTCTTTGGCGGCTGCACTTCTATTATTAGCCCCCAAATCGAATGTGTATCTCTTCTCCATGCTTTCTGTTGTTGTTATGGTCGTTTTTATACAATTTCCTTTGGGCGCTGACAGAGATGGAAAGTTGGAGGAGTCAGAATTCACACAGGGGCGTAGTTTAGAGTGGGGTTAAAGGAGGTTATAGCAAATGAATCCCGTGAAATTTAAGCAATACTGATTTATTTGATAAATATTCTTTCTATCTACAGCCTTAACTACCATCAATATGTCTAAAGAAGAAATATCACCTTATTAAATATCTAAAATCTAAAAAATATTTAAATAAATCGTTATAAAAATATATATAAATATTGGAACATTATTCACACAGGATTTAATATATATCTCAGATGGAAAAATAATAAATATCTTCCAGAATGGAAAGAAAATATAGAACCCAACTCACCCCTCGCTATCTGACCTTTAACAAGGCCCCTGACTTTAACTGGAGCCAGCAACGAAGTGCACTACGCGCCATGACGTTATTTGGCATGTTCTCGTTCTCCTTCTGTCTCGGTATAGGTATATATATCTTTAGTATTTGCGGCTGTTCCTGTTTTCGATCAAGCTCGTAAATCCTTTCGTGCCTCATTTTGTTTCGTTTTCGGCTTCTTTTTGGTTTCGTTTGTTCGATGAGACTGCATTGTCAGAGGCCCGGGCCCAGGCGCTTTGATGTTTTTATTTTTCGATATTTTTAGACCGATTCCAGTTCCTAGGCACTAGCCACTTTCCCTGCCCGCCCCCCGTTCTTTATGGCGTGTCAATCGAAATAGTAGAGGAGGAAGAATAACTCCGCGGGCTGAGCTGTTTCGAATTCCAGTTGGACAGTCGCCAACAGCTGTTCGTGGCTCGAATAACAGCTGATGTTTTGGTAACAGCACGAAAGTAAGGAAAACAATTTATTCCGCTGAAAAAACTGAGACCAAGGAATTTTCTGTCATTAGTCAGTTAATCCATTGGAAGCTCTTGCATTCCATTTAAATTCCTGGGGGACTTGAACTTTTACGATCTGTATATGGCCCATAGATCATCATAAATCTGACAACACACTATAATTTCGTTTAATTTCCCCGATCAATTTAAAGTCTTCTTTCCATTCGCGTGACATTAACTCGGGTATAATGTCATTTGCGTTATTTCCGATATCCATTTTCCAATTTTGCATCCCCAGTGGGAGGACGGACCCGCATTTTATTATGACACTCTTGGAGACCATTTTCCCCGCGGTCTCTTCGCCTCACTGAAAATTGTTTGCATAAATTAGCTGGCGACGAAGAAAAATAGAAAGATATTGGGGGGAAAACAAACAATTCGTAAATATCTGGCACAGAGTGAGCAGAAAATATATGTAAACAGATATAGGGGAAAGTAGCGACTAATTAGAAGCCCACGAAGTTCCTTGCCTCTATTCTTTGCGCGGCTTTGATTATTTGAGGTCATAAATATTGACGCCACTTGATTGATTGATTGACTCACACTGCCCTACACCCCATGTCTTTATCTTCTTGGCTTGGATCGGAAATAGTGAGGGAAGCACTCTACTTGAAATATTTATTTATATATTTTTATTTTCCAGCTTGCAATCACCAAAAAGCAAACAGAAATTCCTCGTTCTACTTTGCCCCCCTTTCCCCAGAATGTGTTTATTAAATTGAGCGGTTTGCCATCTCTTTCTATTAAACAAGCCCGCAAGGTCAGATAAATCAGCAAATAAAGAACTTTCCTCCTTTTTTATTATGTATTATATTTTATGTTTATTGCCGAAAGTGCATGGGACAAAAATAAGCAATTCAGCTTGGCTTAATGACTAAATATATAGTTGGTTTCGCAGATGTTATAAAGTCGAAATAAATCTATCTCAAAATATTATAATCAGACATCATTTTTTTTATTATATTATATAGAAAGTCTACAAATATTTCCAGGTCTTCAGAAAACTGAACTCTAAATATAATTAGACCTCGTTTGGGTATATCTAAAGACGTATATGAAAAGTTTAGAAAAGAGATCTGGAAAAATATCAATGTTAATCGATTTAAAATCGATTTTTGCACACACAAGCATCGCTTAAGTGTACGTAAAGATTAACATTCATAGATATAGAATCGGTAAAACATTCTCTATTTAAAAGTCCAGATGACACTTTTCGGTAAAATTAGCAGAAACTTAACGATTAGGTTTTAACTTCCTCATAGATTATTTAAATCCGGTAGAACACCAGATGAATCTCCGCAACTGAAGGTTCTAGTGACTGGAAACCTGCTTCTTGGCTCTTGTCGTCGCCAGAACTGCATCCATCATAGAGCCATAAGAGAAGTATGAAGAATCCGATTCCGAATTCGATTCTGCATCGCTCTCGACCTCAGTCCCCAGTCCCTGTCTCATTTTCCTGCCACTGCCACTGTCTCTGTTTCTGTCTCGGGGCTTGAATTGCATTCGCTCCAATCACGTTTGCAATTGCAACTGTTTATGCGATCCGAGGGGTCAGGCGAACATGGGCGGAACGGGAGCTCAGGTGGGCGGCAGAAGGGGGTTCGAGTTTCTCGCCAGCTTGGCACGTTCACAACCTCGGATATGCCTACGTAGATATACATATATGCACCAGCTTTATTCACCTTTAGTTCAGGCTCCAGATAGCGAAAGGCAGCGCATAATATAATCTCTGCAGAGGTAGCAGCTGCAGCAGGTTGATTGAATTTTTTTCTCAGCTCAGGTGTGGCATAATCCCCAACCAGAAGGTAAAAAAAAAGAACAAGAAAAAAGAATAAGCTGCACAAATGAAGTGTGAAATGAATGATGTGCGAAATATGTGCACAAATAAAGAAAAGCTAGGCCCCAAGTTAGAATGAAGCCTTAACTAGACTTTAAGCCTTAAAACTCTGGAAACATTAATTTAAAAAAGTTAAACCCATCTATTCAATTCAATTTTTACTTTTAAAGATAATCCCTACCATTGGTTTCACTTGATTTTCTCTGATTGGCCATTGGTGTTCTCTAATTGCTTTTAACCTCCAGTTTGGACATAGAAAATTTCACCCATTCTTGTGGTTCGCTTATTAGTTTCTCCCTCTCAAAAAATAAAAATAAAACCATTTAAATAGATAGCTCTACATTTATATATATATATTTCTTGTTATTTATTTTTTTTTTGCTCAAAACAAATTAAGAAAATTGCCAACCGTTTATCGAGCGGAGAAAAGAAGAGAAATGTGTGCAAAAGAAAAGAAAAAGCATGACAAATGCAAGTGAAACCTGTTTTATTTTTTTTCTCTCTTGCCGGTGGCAGCCCCCAACAAAGCCATGTCTCCCTCTCTTTCTCCCTTGGCTGTCCCTGTCTCTTTCAGCCGGTGGTCAGTGAACCGTTGGCCAGAAACATGGGTCGAAAAATATGCCCAAAAAACAGAAGATAACCCAAAAATTGGGAGGTTAATTTGAACTACACACAAAAACCGATCTTTATATGTTTTTTTTTTATTGCTCATAATTAATGCGAAATTTAATTCATTTAATTGCCTTGCCGGCTTTCGGCTGCTGTCTGTTACTTCCTCTCTTCTTCTGCGTTTGTCTTTCTACACTTTCGCTTCCTTTTTTGTTGAATACTCTTTAGAAATTATGGGGCTTTATTTCTTGATGTCTTTGGTGTCTTAACTTCAGATATATCTATTCAGTATTTATAAAACGAAAGTACAAAACAGTCAGCAATACAGATCTATTTGACGTAAAATAAAAGCCATTAGCTTGTTTAATTTAATTAACAAATTAAAAGAAAATTGTTTAATTAAAAAATTCATTTGGTCTTTCTATTTACACAGAGTCTCTAATGAATATTTTTAAACGTAATTTAAAAACGTAAAACCTAAAGTTAAGTAGCCTAAAAGTTCTTTGGAAACTTCCAGATATGTCCCCCTTTTTAAGGGGTATTCCACAGTTCGAGACCTGCTTCTTTCAGGACTCTTTTGCCGCTCCGCATGGACGGCTCATTCAGAAGTTTTGTGTGTTTGGGCTTTGTCTGGCGACGTCTGTCAATTTTTATGCCGTCTGGTAATATTTAAACGACATCCACATCCGTGGCTGGTTGTCGCTCGGCGCGTCGTCCGTTTCATTTCATTTATAGCAATTGCACTTGCTTCCAAGAAACCGAGAAGGAATCCAGCTGGGGAAAGGAAGTGCAAAAAAGAGGAAAATGAATCACCAAGAAGTCGTATGTTTATTTTTTCTTCTACTCATCATAGGGAATATGATGGCATGGAGCTCCTCTGGCACTTCTTGGGCTTTAAATAGTTTTCCACGTCCCTTTGCTTTTCAATTTTCCCGAGCCAAGACCTTTTTTCCCTGCTTCCCTGCCTCCCTGCCTCATTTCGCATTCTATTCTCACAATCAAGATAAACGAACCTTTTTCTTAGGAAGAAGAACTGGTCCTGTCCCGGGCAGAAGAAAGAAAAGATCTCTATCCGTTTTGGGGGAAATTTCGCTGTGGGAAAACACAAATTGAAATTAAAATGCTTCAAAGCCCCAACTAGAAATGGCAGAGTCATTAATTACAATCGTTATCAATCAGTTCGTTCAACTTTTACGGGTGCCTCGAAAAGCAGGTGGGAAAAATCAGTGGCAAGTGCTATGCTTTCACTTCGGCCGTCCTTTTTCAGTTTTCGATTTTTATTCACACAATAAAAAAAATAAACAAATCTAAAATTTAAAACAACTCTGTTAATTGCTGACTCAATCAATCAATCATTTTCCATAGCTGCCCCCAGACAAGGTGTACGAGTTTTCAGCGATTTTACATCAAATTTCCCGCTTCTCCACGCTCGACTTAAGTCGAGCGCCGAAAAACGAAATCAGAAAAATTAAAAATATATGAAAAGCACACGAGTAATGGCGAAAAATAGTTGAAGAGCAGACAGCTGGAAATAGAAAATCACTCGCTGTGAAAATGGTAATTATTATTGCAGACAGGCGAGAAAAGTGAAAACTACAGCGGTTTTGGTTGTTGTTCCATTTTGTTTAGTGCGTAATTTGTATGAACAAAAATTGGTTAGATCACAATGCGGTAAGGCCTTTTTCGGATGATGTAAAACTCCAATGAGAGTGATGAGGGGAGGGCATAATTAAGCATTGTGCACAGTACAAAATTACAAAAATTTTTGAAGTCAATTTTGTATTTTTAAAGTTATAAATTGCTAAAATATAGGTGTAAAACCCTTATTAGTGTATATAAATTATGATGAAATACCATTAGGTAGAACCCGGATTAATATTAAATTTTCTTTATACCATTTAGGGGAGTATTTGCCAAAATCTCCATCTGGAGACTTATTGTCTCTTCGAACTCTCAATGTGCGAGCGCTCAACCGAATCAATCTCTTTAAGTTGTCATAGAAGAGTATAGTTAGTAAAGATAGTATAGTATATAGTTTTATAGCTTAACTGAGAAAACTCCACCGGAATGGGAAGAAAAACAAAATGTGACTATGAGACTATGTGACTACTACTCTATGTGCGAGCGCTCAATCGAACAACTCTCTATAAGTTCTTATTGTAAAAGCTTAACTCCAGCAGGTATAGGTTTCTGAACATATTTCCAAGCAATGATAAATAATTATTTCCTGTGTTTTTCCACTAAAAGATCGCACCCAAAAAGCTTGGAAACTTTTTGTGCGGCCCAAAATTCGCCGTCATTATCCAACAATTAGCCGGACAACTGAACGGATACGCGATAGACGTGACCGGCGGGTTACGTAAAATGGGGAAATGCGACAATGACAATGATAGAAGCGAAAGGGGAGGAAAATATACGTTTGTATGTAGGAAAATTGCGCACATTAAAAAGCTCTTAGGCCCATGCCATAAAGATAATCAAATTTCGTTTGCCGAGCGTCGCGATAACATTGATTGTGCTGCAGGTGGAAAATATTTCAATTCCCAATTATGTGCTACCACTACAATTGTGCGAGGGTAATTACAAGCTTGGGTAAATATGGCACTTTGATCCCCGAGTTTCATTTTCGGTGGCACTTAAATGAGAGATTATGCAAAGTGCAATGACAAAGGTTAGTTTGAAGCACACTTTTGGCTTGAAGCGGAGTTTCCCAAGGTTTCTTCTCATGTTCGGGAAACAATTGGAGCTTTTCCGCCCACGCACTGGGGGATTTTCTCTTTTTGTCACTGTCTCAGCCGTTCCCAGGGCTCCAGAAACTCCAGCATTGTCTCTGCGACGACTTCCTCTCAGTCAGTCGGTCCGTCAGACCCGTCCATCTGTTGTTTGTGTTGACCCTCAACTGTCTTGGCTTTATCTTCCCCCCGGAGAGCCTTTCATATTTGTTTATCTAGAACAGAGGAGGAGACACACGCCCCGGGCAAAAAGTACAAAGTTTTATGGTCAAATGCTTTTTATCGCCGACTCAAATTTATTATCTGAAAAGTATGCCCACGCGAAATGTTTGGGAATGTTTTCCCCTGCCAGCAGCCGGCATGCAAATGAATAAGCACATATATCTAGGAAAAAAATATGACAAATGCCTTTGCTCTCCACGGTTTAGCCATAAACAATAAGCCATAAAACATAAACAAAAACAAAGCAAGACCAAACCAAGCCCCAACCCGAATCCGAATCCGACCGGCGCAGACACAGAAAATGGCAGGTAAAAAACGATTGAAGAAAAAGCCAAAAGTAAAACCAAAACAATAAAGAATCATGAATGAATGGCATGTGTGGATTCCGAATAGGTTTCGGCCTAGAACAGTGGACGAGGGTCAGCACAGAAAAAGGCTTAAAGTAATGTATAAGGCATCCTTGAAGGAGAGAGATAAATTACGTAGTTCCAGGAGCAAAATAAGATGTTTATTAGGCGTATTTATGTTTTAAGTATTGAGTTAAAAAGGCATTACTAAGAACTTGTGGGAAAATTGTTCTAGCTGTCGTTTTGATGCTTAAAATATATTTTATGTATAAATTAAGGATTGTATGACAATTACTACAACAAAAATAACCAAAAACATAAAGAAATCTTGACAAATTAATGGGATAATTAAACCTCAAGCAGTACTCTTTCACTATGAGGTTTTGCTTTTAAAACAAGCATTTCCGATGGGGAATTTTTCCATTCTGATTAAAAACTTCTCGATGGCCCCACTGTTCTCGGAGTGTTGTTCTGCGAGTGAGTCATTCACTTGACACTCGCAATTGGACTGTGCGGTGTTGCGACTGTTTGGCCAACGCGTCGCCGCCGTAGTCGCTTATGCTGCTTATTTCCGTACCGGACCCACTCACCCCTCTGCGTCCCTCTCATTTGCATAGCCACACAAATTGTGCATGCCGATGACTTTCGAGCTGTGTTTTGTTCGCTTTCTGGTCGTAGCCGACAATTAAAAGTCAATTTCCATTCACAATGCAGACAATGATAGGGGACCCTTTGGTCACGTGATAATGGATGATGGCGGAATGGATACCACAGAACCTGCCCAGCCATAATTGATAAAGTCGCAGACTTCAAGGGCCCAGATTCCATTTCAGATAAGTTTGAGGCAAACTTTCCCCTGTGTCCCTGACAAAATGAGCTCAAAGCAAAAATGTTGCAGCTCTGTGAACTTTGTGGCAAGGACAACAACGTTGCAACGATGCACATTGAAAGGGGAGACACGGATCGATGGGACCTTCTCCACAAATTGCTTCTTTTTTGTAACCTTTACACAGGAGATACCCTGGGAAGTTCGAAGGGGAAGTAGTCGTAACTAGTTTCAGCTTAATAAACTAAATCTAAACAGGACTAGTGCTACCAGGAAATTCCTTAAATGTTGAGATAGTTAGAAGCCCAAGGCCTGCCGAAGCTTCTATAGTGCAGAGCACAACGTCTTACGTACCTGGTTCCGAGCGAGCGA
This sequence comes from Drosophila pectinifera, assembly GCA_008042775.1. NCBI lineage: Eukaryota > Metazoa > Arthropoda > Insecta > Diptera > Drosophilidae > Drosophila > Drosophila pectinifera. The sequence goes on along the minus strand of VNKC01004165.1, from coordinate 22,850 downwards.
GATGTATGAGAAGTTCTAGTTCTTTAAGTTTTAACACAGAACACCAATATATTCTTTGAATATATAAAAGTTATAAGCAAAATAATAAATCTAGGGTATTCACAGCTTCCATTCCCGAAGCTGGGACAACGCCCTTTCGTGTGGCTTGTCGCAGCGATTGTCCTTCACCTTTTCCCACTTTTTTTGTGTTTCCTCCTCAATTTTCTGCACTCCATAGGCCGGCCTGCAGTGGGTCCTCTTGTGGGCTGGATGCTGGCATTCAATTAATTTGCTGGCGATGATGCGATTTTATGGATGACACTCAACGCAGGGGCTCCGCGCGGCGGTAAAGGTTTCCATTATTGATTTTAGTCCCACCTTTTTGTTTGTGTCTCCATTTAATATGTATTTATTGCGTTTCTCTTGATTCCCATCAAGTTAATGTCATATATGCCGCTACACAGGGAGAAAATAATTAGATCTGTGCAGATATTAGAGTTAGAATGCGTCCTTGAGTGTTTATATTTAATTATAATGGAGTCTAGCAGCTGAACAACTTAATTAACTACTTGATCAATGGCCTTTTTATACATTAAGGTAAAGCAACTCACTCTCAAAGCTGGGATATCTAAATTCTAACTTTAATTAGTTCATATTCCATCTTAATTTCTGTTTAATGAAAGGAAGTCAGTACTTCTTATATTTCCAAGTGTAAAGAAGGCGGCCGGCAACGTCACACGTCGCATTGGGCTGCCCACACCCCTTGTCCTTTGTGTGTTTCGTCCTTTTCGTTCCCTTGGGCCCAGCATAAGGCAGCAGCCCATACACTAGCCTTGAGTGCGGAATCCTTAGAAAAGTGGTTAAATTGCCGGTGGCGGCCAACGGGAGTTCCAGGGCGAGGAGAGTTTGCCTTTGTCGTCCTCAGCCAAGGGTGGATTTAGTATATATATTCCCCTTGCCAAGTGCAGGGCCAAGTCGTCCTCCTGGCCAGGCCACCACCTCGGCACCCCTAGAAAGCCTGCGGCTCGCTGCCTCTACATAACTTTCCTTTTGTTTCCGCATCTTCTATCCACCGTTTCCCCATCTGGTTTTGTAGTTTTTCTTCGCACAACATTTTTTCGCACTCGGTTTTGCAAGGGGAGGAACTTGATCCCTTAAGTTCCAACCCCCTGCCGAAAAACAAAAAATAAATTAAATTCTTTTACAGTTTTTCTGGCATTTCCTACGACCGTTACCAGTTGCTTTTTTGTCAGTTCAAAAACAGAGGAAATTACTGGGGTAAATTACATGGAAAAATTACATGGGAAACTTTACTTAAATTCCCAGAGATAACCATATGTTGGGTTCTCCAAAAAGTTGAACAGGAAAACTCTGCTCTTTAGTAGGTTAATTTCTTCATAATTCCCCCAAATAGTTGGCCCGGTTCCGTATCCATTTCCCTTCGGGGCGTATTTGTGGCTCTAATCCGGGGGGCTGTCAGCTAATGATCTCGAGTTCCGCTTCAAAAGTTCCGCTTCAAAAAGTATCGTTAGGCCATAAAAGGCGGAGGAAAATGCATTCCAATTATGTATCTTAAGTGCAGAGAAAGAAATTTGATCAAAATAGAGAGTTAAACTTAGGTTTTACGAGTTAAAATAGTTAAATACTTGCCGAAAAGTGTAGGTGCTTAAAAATATGTATCTATGGAAATAAATAATAAATAATAAGCAGATCTCGCTTTACTCAGTAAAGAAAAAACTTAACTAAATATATATTAAACCAATTTAAAAGTCTTCTTAATGAATTATGTTCGCCTTCGATTATTTTACCCTGTAACTTGAATCAAATTAAAAAGTTCTCAAGGCAAAGGCAGTGCAGGAAAAGCTGAAATCAAATCCCCTAGAATGCCGCTCTACCCTTCGCCCCAAAGGGCCAACGGAAGCCAGAGAAATGACTAATTAAATTTACACCGTAAAAGTTTATTGCTGTTGACTGGCCACGCCTCCTCCTGTAGCCCAGTGAGCCAGGCCAGTCCCTCTTTTATGTACCGAGCGTGGATGTCTGGCTGTCTGGATGTCTGGCCCAGAGGGGCCAAAGGCAAAATGTGAATGAAATCCGACAAGTAGAGTGTGTGTAGAGTAAAAGAACGGGCCGCAGCTGAAGCCGAGGCCAACTGGAAATCCCTGCCAGGTTAAGACACAAAAGCCCTTGAGCTGGATACACAGAAATACGTAGAAAAGGCAAAAAAATCACCCAGACAGCTAAAACAAAATACAAACCCACAAAAAATATATAAAACTAAAGCGAAAAGTGCACTCAAATGAGATAAAAACCGAGAGCCAGTCCAGAAATCAAACCCACAAAACATGGAAACCATGAATGAATGACAGACATGGCGAGGGAAATGCACGGCCATAAATCAGACATTGAAGCTGAAGAGCAGAACCATTATACCCGCAACGTCCTTAGGTAATAAATGGCAGACAAGGACACGCCATCAGACAAAGCTACATCTCGGGGGACACTTTGCCATGACTAACTGCAAGGCTGTAATGAAAAGCTTTTCAATAGTTTATGTAGTAGTCCTTTGTGGCAGGACAGTGATTACCTAGTAAGCCAGAATCTCTGGGGATGGGACAGCATTAGTCATAGCAGTTGGCTTTTAGTGCTTCTAGGCCAGAAAGAGACCTCTAAAAATGATTAAGACTTGACTTAGCTGGTCCTACTTGGACACATTTCAAGATATACTTGATTTGGCTTGGAACCAATCAAAAATATATAAATATCCAGTGTACTATAGTCCTATTTCAAAATCAGGGGCCAGAGAAAGTGCTTTTCTCACTATCCACTACTGTATCTTTTGTAGTATCTTTCTTTTTCGTACTTTACAGCTTGCTGAGCCCACTGATTTCAATCTGTGCTTACTCAACACACTTGCCGTTGAGTCTTTGGAGGGTTTTTGGGGGGTTTGGATGACTGAAACACTTCTGGGGGGACTTTGGGGTGGCTCGAAGCTGTACCCCCGCATCATTTCATCCGCAATCAGCTCTCAGGCCTCGAGATGCCCCAAATTCACGCTAATAACCTGCATGGCGGATGTGCATGGCTTCCCAGACATCGTCGCGCCTCTAGTTGTGCCTCTCTGTGCATCTCTTTCTGCTCTTATAGACCCGTCTCTTTCCTGGGGAGTAGAGCATACACATGTGTGGAATTTTTGTGACTTTAAAGTTCATTGGACCCATTCCGCTTGAGCAGCAGCTTAAGCTCTCCGAGTGGGCCACATATTTCTTCCCCCTTTTCTCTATTTTTTGTCAAATGTCTAAGGGGGCGTGTCTCTGGTTTTCCAGAATTTCTGAGATGCTTTTCAGAGCACTTACTGCTGGCAACCTTCATCATCATCATCATCATCTGGCTGCTATTACTCTTGTTCTTCTTGGCTCTAACCGGGGTCGCTAATTGGCCTTTCTGCGGCTACAAGACCCGCTTTTGATGTCATCCATCTAACCACCCCTCCAACCGCTAACTGTAAATACCTCGCCACCGTACATTGAACATAAAACAAAGCTACAAATTTAGTATTACTTTACCTAGAGTTATGCCTAAGCTAAGTGCCTTTTTATTTCGTTTATGATTTTCCTTGGAGATCCATCTCGTAGTCGTCGTCATAGCAAAGACACTGCATCGAATCTGCCTGCTCTCTAGATGATATATAGCTAGATAATCCAAATCCGATGCTCTCACACACAAATCTCTCTCTTTCTGTTTCTTTCGTTTCTGCAGGTACCAAGCACAGCTCTTTTCGCAGCCATCCAGGCAAATATCACATGAACTTAGGTAACAAACCACAAAAATTCAACTACAAACCAACAAAGAAATCAAGCTAAAATAAGTACTGTCATTCGTAATAATTAAAGAGCAACTTCCCGAGCAATGATTAGGTTCTTTTTGGTAAAGAAAAACATAATGATGAGAACTATTTAATTAAGATAATAATATTAGTGAGAAACTTGCTTACCTTTTGACAGGAGAAATACAAGAAAAATTACTGAGAAACTATATTTAATAGAAGAACCTAGTTTTACTAAATCAAAACCTGAATTATCTTTCTATTAATGGATTGCCCTACTCAAAGCTAAACCCATCTCTATAAACCCATTTAACCACCTGGGATCGTCGTTACACGATTCGTATTACAGCAATCTACAGATAATTATGATAATTAAGCTCCTAAGCTGAGTCAACATCGTTAGAATTCCTTGATTACCCGTTGAAGAGAATATATCTACTCTCGAATTCCACAATTCTCCCCCGACAATGAGTGAGTCACTGGCTTCCGAACCGAATACTCAAAAATTGTACCCACAGGCTGCCTATCAAGTGGGTGAAGTGCAGTGAATATTGTCAGGGGCTAATCACCGGGGAGGGATAGAGAGACCACCATTGGAGAGCTGAACATTTCCGCTCTAATCTCTGTCCCTATATACGCCCTTTATTCCCCCATAACAGCACCGAACAGAACCCACTCAGTGTACCTATTATTCGCTATTAATATTTCCTGTCTCGCGCGCATAAATTAACGACGTGCAATGGGGAACCCTTCTCAAATGCAAACCATAAACATGACGATTGGTTCGGATTATGACTGCTTGGCACCAACAACACCGCAAACCAAAGATTCCCTGTCTCCCAATGACTTCCACTTCACCCAAAAAAATATATTCCTCAGTGAGTCCATGGAAGTGGAGAGAATTTATGCAACGGAAGTGTTTGCTTTGGTCAAACGTAGGAAAATCAGGGGGATTCGGGAAATATGTTAATTTCTTGTACAATAATTTCAATGGGACATTAAAGCGAAAGTCTGGTTTAGGTACAAAGAGAATACCCTATATAGAAGGTTGTATTAGACAGGTTTTAGACGGACTGACAAGTTTGCACGAGATCTATCAAGGGAAACTTCTTAAGAACAACTTTGAACGAGAAAATATTGATTGGAATCAATGTGTGCGCATTTTAATATCCTTTACTTACTTGGAAGTTAAGTTTAAGAGTTAATTATAGATCTAGTTTCCTAACCAGAAGATATGTTTAACGTTGGAAGTGCAAGCAGAGCTTTAATAGAAGAAATTAGTAGTTTTAGGGCCTAGAAACTAGATTCTAAAATATTTCTCCCTTTGCTGGGTATCTGAAAGCCGCATTAGGTTTATAAAACAAATATATAGTATTTCCCCGGCTGGAATGCATCCCACAGATGTAGATACGGCTACCAACAGCTACACGGCTATGGATACTTAGTTCAACAACAAAAAACGAGTGTGTGGGAGGCGGAAGGAAAGGGAACCAGAGCTGACAATCAGTTAGAAGAACTCTTCCCACAATATAAAGCTTCGCTTCGTTCGGGGGATTCCTGGTCCACGATTTCTGTAATTTTATGCCGCTTAATGCATAATTTATTCCGTTCCCTCAATGGAGCAGAGCAGGCAGCCTGCAGCCCCTCTGGTACTCCCGCTGGCCAGCACTTGCTCCACAAATTGCCCGCATTCCTTTGGAAAGAAACGGGTTTACCTGCATTGTCTTCTCTTTATTGCACTGAAAACTAAGGATTTTGAGGTAGAATCTTCTGTAAAGTTTAAATTAAAGATCAGCCTTATTTGAGTTCGATTTTTGGGTTTTATAAACAAGTTTTCATGTAAAGATTAAGGGGATAGTTTATATTTGGATTTGATGTTGAAATACTCGAGGTTATGTTAGTTCTCCTATAAAAGTGTACACTTTAAGTTAATAACGATATAGTTTTATGAAGTATTACAGAAAAAAGAAAAGAATCGCCTCAGTTTCCTTCCTGTCGAAGAATATCAGGTTCACTTAACTGGAATTTTCACCTATACTCTTCTCCCTTGCAGAAGCCCTGCTGCAGTCGCGTCCATTACCTCACATTCCGGCCGGAAGCACGGCGGCCTCTCTTCTGGCAGATGCAGCGGAGCTCCAGCAGGACTCCGGCGGAGTTGGACTGCAGTGCTCGTCGCTGGGCGGTGGCCACAGCTCGACCACATCGGTGTTTGAGTCCACGCATAGATGGACCTCTAAGGAGAACCTGCTGGCGCCCGGGCCCGAGGAGGATGATCCGCAGCTGTTTGTCGCCTTGTACGACTTCCAGGCCGGCGGCGAGAACCAGCTGAGCCTGAAGAAGGGCGAGCAGGTGCGCATCCTCAGCTACAACAAGTCGGGCGAGTGGTGCGAGGCGCACTCCGACTCGGGCAACGTCGGCTGGGTGCCCTCCAACTATGTAACGCCGCTCAACTCGCTGGAGAAGCACTCGTGGTATCATGGTCCCATCTCCAGGAATGCCGCCGAGTATCTGCTGAGCTCCGGGATCAACGGGAGCTTTCTGGTGCGCGAGAGCGAGAGTTCGCCGGGCCAGAGGAGCATCAGCCTTCGGTAAGTGGATAATACTGGTAAATTCCTCTGTTAATTCCCTTAATAATTGTATCTTCTTATCCCCCGACAGATACGAGGGCCGCGTATATCACTATCGCATCTCGGAGGATCCGGACGGTAAGGTGTTTGTCACCCAGGAGGCCAAATTCAACACTCTTGCGGAGCTGGTGCATCATCACAGTGTGCCGCATGAGGGCCATGGCCTGATCACACCGCTCCTGTATCCAGCGCCCAAGCAGAACAAGCCCACCGTCTTCCCGCTGAGTCCCGAGCCCGATGAGTGGGAGATCTGCCGAACGGACATTATGATGAAGCACAAGCTGGGCGGAGGCCAGTACGGCGAGGTGTACGAGGCGGTGTGGAAGCGCTACGGCAACACAGTGGCCGTTAAGACGCTCAAGGAGGACACCATGGCTCTGAAGGACTTCCTCGAGGAGGCGGCCATCATGAAGGAGATGAAGCATCCTAATCTGGTGCAGTTAATAGGTGCGTTTTAAATATATAGCATATATATTCGTAGAAAGGAGAGGCTAACTTCTCCCCCATTTGGTTCCTTCAGGTGTTTGCACCCGAGAGCCGCCGTTCTACATCATCACCGAGTTCATGTCGCACGGCAATCTGCTGGACTTCTTGCGCTCCGCCGGCCGCGAAACCCTCGATGCGGTGGCGCTGCTCTACATGGCCACGCAGATAGCGTCGGGAATGAGCTACCTGGAGTCGCGCAACTATATCCACCGGGACTTGGCCGCCCGCAACTGTTTGGTGGGCGACAATAAGCTCGTTAAGGTGGCGGACTTTGGACTGGCACGCCTCATGCGGGATGATACGTATACGGCGCATGCCGGGGCCAAGTTCCCGATCAAGTGGACAGCGCCGGAGGGACTGGCGTACAACAAGTTCAGCACCAAGTCGGACGTGTGGGCGTTCGGGGTGCTGCTGTGGGAAATCGCCACGTACGGGATGTCGCCGTATCCGGGCATCGACCTCACCGACGTTTATCACAAGCTGGAGAAGGGCTATCGCATGGAGCGGCCGCCCGGCTGTCCACCGGAGGTGTACGATCTGATGCGCCAATGCTGGCAGTGGGATGCCGCCGACAGGCCCACATTCAAGAGCATACACCATGCGCTGGAGCACATGTTTCAGGTGGGTGACGTCGAGGTGTGGGACGATGAATATGATGACGATGACGATGATCGCGACGATGGCGAGGAGGCGAGTGACTACGATGGCGACGACGACGACGAGCATCAGCAGAACAACAGCAGCGGCGGCGGCGGCGGCCAGAGTCACAGCCATGTCCATAGCCATAGCAATAGCCATAGGAATAGGAGTAGTCATAGTCATAACCACCACCATAGGCACCGCCACCACCTCGTGGACGTGCACGTGCTCTGATCGATCGAGATCGAGGGTGCAAGTAGTGATAGCAATAATGAGCCACATGGTGCCCATCTCTCCTTCTCCGCTCCTCCGCAGGAATCGTCCATCACCGAAGCGGTGGAGAAGCAGCTGAACGCCAACGCCACCACCACCACCACCAGCGTGAGCAGCAGCTCCGCTCCGAGCACATCGGGCATAGTCACTGGCGGAGGAGCCACCACAACGACGGCGGCCAGCGGCGGTACCTCCACATCCTCCGCCACCGCATCGCTCAGTCTCACCCCGCAGATGGTAAAGAAGGGTCTGCCCGGCAGCGTCGGCGGCGGTCAGTCCCTCACGCCGAATGCCCACCACAACGATCCGCAGCAGCAGCAGCAACAACAGCATCAGCAGCAGGCCAGCACGCCCATGTCAGGTGAGGAATTGCGTGACCACCAGCCTAACATCAAGATCCCGCTCTAACAATTGTCCTACTTCCCACACAGACACCGGCTCCAGTTCCACCAAGCTGACCACCTTCTCCAGCCAGGGCAAGGGCAATGTCCAGATGCGTCGTACCACTAACAAGCAGGGCAAGCAGGCGCCCGCTCCACCCAAGCGAACCAGGTGAGCATTGGATAAAATATTGAAGAAATAGAGGGAAAACCTTTAGAATTAAAAGGAACCCTAGTTGAGCAGCAGACGACTTATTTAAGAAACTATTTGTCCATTATACTTTATCTTTCTCCACCTTTTTTTTTTCAGCCTTCTGTCGAGCAGTCGGGACTCGACCTATCGCGAGGAGGACCCTGCCAGCGCTCGTTGCAACTTCATCGACGACCTCAGCACGAATGGTATACACAAGTTGAAAACTACAAATCATTTCAGCCAGACCCTCTGTAGAAATTTCAAGACCCAAATTCCAAAACACCAACACAACAACACACAACAACAACAACTGATACGAACACAACAACAACAACATTTACTCCAACAACAGTCCGTACAGCAACAGCAATCCGTAGCACAGCAACAACATCAACAACAACAACAGAAACAACAACAGTATTCCATTAAGAAATCGTCCTCGTGCAGTAGTTTCATTTACGACATCCTATTTCGAGGTATTATTTCGTCAATGGAGTGGAGTCTCAAGCACTCTCCAAATTCAAAAAATTTGTTTATGTTTACGTTTCGGTTCTCTGTGATATATTTGTTCTTCGTTTGTTATTTATAGTTTGTTTCTTATTGGTTGTTATTATTATTATGATTACTTTGTGGCATTTAGCTTATTTTCTAAATTAACTAATCATTGTTGATATTGTGTCGATGTTGTTATCTTTTTTCTTCTTTTGTTAATGTTCTTTCATAGTATATTTATTTAATGCTTTATTAATCCTTTACCCTTGATTAACTTTACTTTCTAACTTTGCATTAATTTGACCTAATTCTAAGTATTTAATTGGTGCTTGCTAACTTTTAGGTTTACATTAATTTGTATTTACCATTTACCTGGCTTATTTCCTTGAAAGTGATTTATTAAGGTTTTCTCCTTATATGATATAATTTGTAATATGTTTTTTTTTAACACTTTATTTTATAAATGAAACCAGCTAAATTCTCCACATAGAACTGTTTAGGAAGCTATAAATAAACATAGATTACATCGTCTTTTAAGGATTAGGTAAACAGTTTTCATATTCAAGTGATTTTTAGCTTTCAAGGTTATAAGCCAGTCCAAACTTGATACTCCTATTGTTGTTAAATCGATATTTTGGTGTTTTGTAGTTTTATCCGCTTGACAAATACATACATCATACATCAACGCACACACAACACCTACACACATCACAAGACTCTGGTCAGGCTTAACCCATGTTCAGAGATGGAAGGGTACCTATTTTCAAAACTTAGATCACTGTTTAGGTATTTTTTATTTTTAAACAACACTTCTAACTTCTTTTAAGATATTGCAACGATATTAATGATAAGCTGATATTTGAAGGCTAGGACTCTGAACTTACAAGTGAATTTATTTTATATTTTATATTAGAAATACAGTACAATATATTTATATAACCTTTATCAGCTTAGTAAACTTGAGATTATATGTTGTATTTTCCATTTAAAAGCAACAAGGTGCTTCATCAGTGCCTACGTTTGCTCTAACTATGCTTGCAACTCACAGAAGATGTTGTATAGCTGAAGAAGTTCTTATACATCACTCCAACTAGTTTCTTCCACTGATAGGCCAAGGTACCCTTCCCATCACTGCCTAATACCTTCATTCAGCATCCAGCACCCGGCACGAGCATTCTGTTAATCCCCAGCAACTATTAGCACAAATTAACCGAATTTCTTCTACTTTTCCGCTTCGCCAGGGCTGGCCCGGGACATCAGCAGTTTGACGCAGCGCTACGACTCGGAAACAGATCCGACCGCCGATCCAGATACCGATGCCACCGGCGACAGCCTGGAGCAGAGCCTGAGCCAAGTGGCTGTCGCTTCGCCGGCTAGCAACAAGATGCAGCACTCGCTGCACGGAGGCGGAGGCATTGGACCTCGATCGTCGCAGCAGCACAGCTCCTTCAAGCGTCCAACTCCGGCGCCCGTGATGGGTAATCGGGGTCTGGAGACCCGCCAAAGCAAGCGCTCCCAGCAGGGGCTACCAACGCCACCATCACCGGCACCAGCTCATCCACATGCCGGCAACAACAATGGCAGTGCCCATCCCATCACCGTGGGCGCTTTGGAGGTGATGAACGTAAAGCGGGTGGTGAATCGCTACGGCACCCTGCCCAAGGTGCAACGGATCGGAGCCTATCTTGACAGTCTGGAGGATAGTAGTGAGCCGGTGGCATCCGCTGTCCCGGCGGCCACTCCAGTTGCACCTCCGCCGGCCAACGGACATGCCACACCGCCGTCAGCCAGGATTAATCCGAAAGTCAGCCCTATTCCGCCGCAACAGATGATCCGGAGCAACTCGTCTAGCGGGGTAACCATGCAGAACAATGCAGCGGCCAGCTTGAACAAGCTGCAGCGCCATCGCACCACCACCGAGGGCACCATGATGACGTTCTCCTCCTTCCGGGCCGGCTCTAGCAGTTCACCCAAACGATGTGGTTCCGGCGTGGCCAGTGCCGGCGGTGCTCAGCCGGCGTTGGCCAATCTAGAGTTTCCGCCACCGCCGCTGGATTTGCCACCGCCACCGGAGGAATTCGAGGGTGGGGCGCCGCCACCACCACCGCCTGCGGCCGAGAGTGCTGTGCAGGCCATTCAGCAGCATCTGCATGCCCAGCTTCATCCGAACAATGGGAATATCAACGGAAACAGCAATGGCAACGGCAATGGAAACAATAACAACGACAGCAGCCACAACGATGTGAGCAACACGGCGCCAAGCGTGGAGGAGGCCAGTTCCCGGTTCGGTGTGTCGCTGAGAAAGCGAGAACCATCCACCGACTCTTGCAGCTCGCTGGGCAGTCCGCCTGAAGATCTCAAGGAGAAGCTCATCACCGAAATCAAGGCAGCGGGCAAGGAGAGTGCTGCTCCTCTGGCAAATGGCTCTGGCTCCGTCTCCGGTTCGGGTATCGCAACCGTGGATCCCGTTTCCCTGCTGGTCACTGAGCTGGCCGAGAGCATGAATCTACCCAAGCAACAGCAGCAGAAGCTGACCAATGGCAATGGCCAAACCGGCGGCTTCAAGCCGCAGCTCAAGAAGGTGGACACCAAGAAGATGAGCCCGCCAACGGCCAAGGCGGAGCCAGTCAGCAATATCATTGATTTCAAGGCGCACCTACGTCGCGTGGACAAGGAGAAGGAGCCGCCGGCGCCAGCACCAGCACAACCACCCCCAAATGTTGCCAACAATGCCAACAACTGCAATGCCACCACGGGCACGCTCAATCGGAAGGATGACAATAACAAGAAGTACGCCCAGGCCATGCAAAAGACTGAAATCAAAATCGACGTGACCAACTCGAATGTGACGGAGACGGAAACGGCGGCCACGGCGGCGGGCGAGGGCGATCTCGGCAAGCGACGAAGCACAGGTAGTATTAATAGCTTAAAGAAACTGTGGGAGCAGCAGCCGCCGGCGCCGGACTATGCCAGCAGCTCTATCCTCCAGCAGCAGCAGCAGCAGCCGTCGTCGGTGGTAAATGGCGGCGGCACCAATAGCTCCACTAGCGCCCAGCTATCGCCCAAATATGGGATGATGAAGGCTACAACTGGCACTGGCAAGCCAGGCAACAGGCCGCCGCCAGCTGCCCCTCCACCACCGCCCCCGAACTGCACCACCTCCTCCATTGCAACCACCATTACCACCACAACCACCAGTAGCACCTCTAGTAAAGATTGCACCAGCAGCAGCAGGCAGCAGGCCGGCGGCAGCAGCATCAGCAAAACAATAAAAACCTCTCATTCAACGCAACTCTTCACAGATGACGAGGAGCAGTCGCACCACGAGGGATCCACTTCCGGTGTAGGAGCAGCGGACATGACCCAGTCGCTGTACGAGCACAAGCCACAGATCCAGCAGAAGCCGGCGGTGCCGCATAAGCCCACCAAGCTGACCATCTACGCCACGCCCATTGGCAAGCTTGCCGAGCCCACCAGCTCCGGATCGACGGCCACCAGCTCCACTCAGATCTCGCGGGAGAGTATCCTGGAACTGGTGGGTCTGCTGGAGGGTTCGCTCAAACATCCGGTGAACGCCATCGCTGGTTCCCAGTGGCTTCAGCTGAGCGACAAGCTTAACATCTTGCAGAACTCGTGCGTTATCTTCGCCGAAAACGGAGCCATGCCACCGCACTCAAAATTCCAGTTTCGGGAGCTCGTGACGCGCGTGGAGGCACAGTCACAGCACCTGCGCTCCGCCGGCAGCAAGAATGTCCAGGACAACGAGCGCCTGGTGGCCGAGGTGGGCCAGTCGCTGCGTCAGATCTCCAATGCGCTCAACAGGTAAATGATAAGACGGGGGATGGACGCGCCCGATCAACATCATCCGGGCAACAACATCTGGCTGGATGCCGAGGGCAACTTCATCAAGCGCAAGTGATGGGCCCCGGGAGTCTATAGACCCAACAACAACAACAAGAACAACCATCCAACCACCATCCCCCGTAGATCTAGATCTAGCGAACAGGAAACAGGAAAACAGGATACGAAACTTCAAGCCCAGCGAAGAAGGACAGGGAGACGACGACGATGAAGACGATGACGACGAGCGGCAGCAACTAAAGGCGGCGACGGAAGACACCTATGTATCGTACTTGGTAGCGTGTAGTAGTAGCATCTATTATATATTCCCCTATATATATATATATCTAGTCAGATCTGTGCAGAGCCCCGACGAACGCTTCCAGAGAAACAAAATAGAAAGAGAAAAACACAAGAATGAGCATGATAACTGAGAAAAACAATGAGTTGCAAAGCAAAAATTTGAGTAAGGGGAACGCTCCTGGGAGAATCCTTGTTTTTAATTGTGTAAAGTAGGGGAATTCCCACTCTCACACCTCCCTTCTCCCTTCACACACATACATATTCGCGCTTCGTTTGTTTTTTATATAGAAAGAAAGAAGTAAAGAAAGACACAAGACATGGCTTAAGAATGAAAAAGGAATATATTCATAGAATATCTCAATAAACTTAGTAATTAAAGAAAAGGAAAACGCAATGCATATATACATTATACATACATCTATTTACATATACTAGTCGTAAAATGTTTTATTATACCTATACATATACTATATATACATACTTCTACAAGATAAAGATATTATATATACTATAACGAGACCATACACTCCCCATATTCCTCCTTCCCATATGAGAAGCGATATCCGGAATGCGTAGGCGCTCGATTTCCCCAACAGCAGCACCAGCAGCATATATGTCTATGATCATGATCTATATGTACTCGTAGCAAAGCCCAAAGATATTATTATTAATCTGATAAATACGACAAAACTATTACTCACTCAAATTGATATATATATATATATATATATATATATATATATATATATATATATATATATGTATGTTTAGTAGCAAAGACTAAATTGATTTATGTTTAATCGATATGTTCGAGTACGGGAGGCAAAAAAAGAAATGCTTTTTAAGACGTATTACAACACACAACCAATTGTAATTATTATCTGATATTTTCCAAGGATTTTAAAACAACTTTTATACGTAAACAAAGAAAATCACACACAAAAACCAAATAAAATTATTAAAAAAAAATAAATAAAACTAGAGAGGGGCAACCAACAACGTAAATAGGGGCGGTCAAACCTGCAGATATAACGATAAATACAAAAATATTGATGTGCATACAATATATACATTGCCTTTCCTCTTAATCCCCAAGATATTCTTCTCTAGACCGGAAACGGAAATCGAAAACAATAACCCAAAATCTGGCAAGATAATACCAAATATATTGCCCAATATATATACACACACAAAATATATATATTTCTGTAACTTCTATGATACACCAAGCGCCTGATATGCGCTGCAGAATAATATCTAAAACGAAAAACGGATCAAAAACAAAGTAACTTCAATGAGAAATAAAAATGATATTTAAAGAATTCCAAAATGCGTAGTTATAACCCTGGTTTTGGGGGGCCTCAGCTTATATATATTCGTAATTATGAAAATCTAGTTTTGACAGAGATCCCCTCCCTTGTTTAATAATATTTTACGTTTTCCTAGTAACTCTTTTATTTTAACTTTTTGAAAAATTCATGTTTTTTGGTATATTTTGGTATCCGAGTTAGTACTGTAAAGCGCACATCTGATGGCTTTTACCAACACTTATCGGCCAGCCGACATTGCGATACAACTATCGAAACGACGGCCAATCGAAATTGTTTGCCATCCCTAGAAGACAAGAAAAAGACGAAATAATATATAATAATAGAAATATTACACCGTGATAATATTGCCAAGCATTTGTTTTCCGCGTCTCCGTCGTCGGTAATTGGGCAACGAGAACTACGTCCACAGAAGCTACCACAGCCAGCAAGCCCCGAAACAGCAGTAGCTTCACAGAAAGTGCAGCAACAGCAGCAGCAACAACAACATCATCACCATCGGCAGCAGAAGCAGAAAGTCAGCAGAAGATACGAGCCACAAGACACACAGACATCCAAAAAACCGAAGAAGAACTCTAATTGAGAACAGAGAAAAGCAGTTAGCGGAATGCCACTGTTCGGGAAGTCACAGAAGTCGCCAGTGGAGCTGGTCAAATCGCTAAAGGAGGCGATCAACGCTCTGGAGGCGGGCGACCGCAAGGTGGAGAAGGCGCAAGAGGACGTCAGCAAGAATTTGGTTTCCATCAAGAACATGCTGTACGGTAGCAGCGACGCCGAGCCGCCGGCGGACTATGTGGTGGCGCAGCTGTCGCAGGAGCTTTATAACAGCAACCTGCTGCTGCTGCTCATACAGAACCTGCACAGGATCGACTTTGAGGGCAAGAAGCATGTGGCTCTGATATTCAACAATGTGCTGCGCCGACAGATTGGGACGCGGTCACCCACCGTCGAGTACATCTGTACGAAGCCGGAAATCCTGTTCACGCTAATGGGTGGCTACGAGGACGCGCATCCGGAGATTGCCCTCAATTCGGGCACCATGCTGCGCGAGTGCGCCCGCTACGAGGCGCTGGCCAAGATTATGCTGCACTCGGATGAGTTCTTCAAGTTCTTCCGGTACGTGGAGGTGTCAACCTTCGACATTGCCAGCGATGCCTTCTCCACCTTCAAGGAGCTGCTTACGCGCCACAAGCTGCTCTGTGCCGAGTTCCTGGACGCCAACTATGACAAGTTCTTCTCGCAGCACTATCAGCGGCTGCTCAACTCGGAGAACTATGTGACGCGACGACAGAGTCTGAAGCTGCTCGGTGAACTGCTGCTGGACCGGCACAACTTCACCGTGATGACGCGCTACATTTCCGAGCCGGAAAACCTTAAGCTAATGATGAACATGCTCAAGGAGAAGTCGCGGAACATACAGTTTGAGGCGTTTCACGTCTTCAAGGTGTTCGTGGCGAACCCTAACAAGCCGAAGCCAATCCTGGACATCCTGCTGCGCAACCAGACTAAGCTGGTGGACTTCCTCACCAACTTCCACACGGATCGGTCCGAGGACGAGCAGTTCAACGACGAGAAGGCCTATCTGATTAAACAGATAAAGGAGCTGAAGCCGCTGCCCGAGGCTTAGTTGGACTTGGACCCATCCAACTCCCAGCTATAGCCTCAGCTGCGTCCAGGGGGCAAGCGAGAGCCGAGCGAGATTGGATAACGGAGAACGGAGAGCGATGGTGGGCTTAGCAGGATGGACGAATATGTTTTTGTGTGTGGGTTAAAGCAAATATATATTATATATACTATATTTTGTGACGATGATGATGACTACACTTGTGAGTAACTAAACAATAATTTAGACAACAACAAAAACACTGATGATAATGATAAATAACGATAAAGCGAAATAGTAACAAAAAGAAAAAGCTAAAGTACGAGTAAATAGAGCGTAAAGCCCAAAAAGAAATCCCGAAAAAAATCGAAAGAGAGTTGCGAATTTAACATAGCCTCCCGTTCCCTAGAGCCCTTAATAATTCGGCGATTCGATCCTCCCTCCATATACATCTTTCCCAGGCCAATTTTCAAATCCTATTTAAAAATTAACTTAGTTGTTGCATTGTGAAATTCGTGAGTTTTTAAAAAACGATCCTTCTTTCCTCCACCTCCGAGACCTGCCACGCCCTCAGCCTCTATCCACACGCCCCCGATAAAAGAAGAAACTGAATGAGTTTTGACTTAAAAATGTAATTCCACGCAAAATTCATGAAAATAAGAAAGAAAACAAAAAATGGAAACTAAATACCGTATAATAATAATAATAATAATTCATAGTGATAATTGTCTGTGCATCCTTTGGCATGGACTCTATAATATATATATACAAGCATTATATATATATATAGAATGAGCGAGCGAGAGCGAGAGAGAGAGCATTCAAAACACAGAGACACAGCCACACACACACACACAACACACATGCATACGTACATAGTTAAAAAAAGGGAAGTAAAACAAAACAACATTGCGAGCAACATAATAACTATACGATTATTATAATTTATATTATTCCCAAATTAAAGATAACAGCCAAACTAAGAGTCAGTTTTTTATTGTTATGTGTGTCGAAGGGGGAAGGGAAAGGTTGCTGAGGAGCACGGGGGCGTAGAGCTTTCCCCTTCCTGAGTCATGTGAAAAAGACGTTGCCAACAGGGTTGTCAAATCAATATTATTATATATAAAATTACGCTCTTGCGTCAATATTCCTTTATATATATATTAAAATTAAACAGATAATTAATTTTCAAAAAATAAAAAATAAATATTTATAAATATATCAGTTCTATTTTAAATTCCATTTGATTTCAATTAAAAAATCGATATAGATATGTAAAATATTGAATCGGCCGATATAATTGATGCGATACTGACATTTTGAAATGCGATTAAATAAAAAAAATAATAGAATGATAATAATAATACAAAAACTTTTGTAACCGTTATCGATTTCACTTCGATGACTAAAATACCGACTAATGGAAACCGGGCTTTAGCTGATAGTTTTCAGGGTAACAACCTGTAAGAAATCACCGATCAATGCCCGCACAGCTGTTTTCCTAAGTGACTGTTTATTTTACTTGCTTAATAAATGCATTCGAGTGTACTTATTCTAGCTATGTACGTCTAAGAGTTAGTCATCCAGACCTAGCGCCGCTTCTTCTTCTCCAGCTTGCGGATCTTGTGTAGACGCGTTCGTACCGGCTCTCCCTCCCGTTCTGCCACCTCCCCGCTCTCCGGGCTTCCGTCGTCCGCCGCCATCAATACGGCCGCTGAGATGCAAACAAACTGGAACAGTGCGCCCACATACAAGCCGTAGCGTATCAGCAGGCTGAAGAGGTCCTCATCGCCAACAGTGTCCAGTGATGCGGCCGCCGCCATACTATCCGCAGATGCCGACATCCTTCTCCGGATTTGTTTATAAACAAATTTGCAAGGATGGCAAAAAAACGACAGAGTTCAACGGATTTATTCCGTATCTTTTGTATTAGGTAGAGATGGTACAGTGTAGTTAAGTCCCCAGCCCTGGTGGTAACTATCGTTAATAAATATCGTTAATAGTTGAAGTCTTCCTGGAGTTGCTAGGTATTGAATAACCATATATTTTAATCTCAAGTTTCATAAATATTATGAGGCTGTAAAAGTACACCCGATAATATGAATTTTAAAACCAATTCCAGTATTGTCTGGTAAGAAGGCTATTCTGCCTACTATCGATAACATCCACCTCCCATTCCTATCAAGTTCTAGTCGCGGCAGGCAAAATCAGTCGCTAATTTTTGCATAATATTTAGTATAAGTGAAGTTTTTATTATGTCCTGTTTTCGACTAGCGACTACCACAGCCCTTCCGGCGGGCAGTGGAAGCCGATCTCTGCGCCTGCTGATCAATAGGCCGCACCGGGAGCTCGCATTCGCTCGCCGCCAGTTCGCAAAAGCTGTGGAAAGCGGCAGCGGTTCCAAAAAAAAACCCAATGGCACCTTCAAGTTGGCCATGCTGGGGGCGGTAGTGGGCGCAGCCACAGGATCGGTGTACACCATGTACACACGTTGGACGGACGGAAGCTCGCACAAGGAACACGAAGAGATGAAGCCGCAGCGCGTAAACGGGATGCCGTCGGGAGTGAGGATAACCAAGAGATATGTGAATCCCAAGGATACTTCCGGTCTGGACATTGTCCTGTTCCAGTTTCAGACATGTCCCTTCTGCTGCAAAGTTCGCGCTTTCCTCGACTATATGGGCATATCCTACTCAGTGGTCGAAGTGGACGCTGTTCTCAGGCAGGACATCCGCTGGTCGTCGGTGAAGAAGGTGCCCATGGTGCTCATCCGGCAGCAGGACGGTCAATACGTTCAAATGGTGGACTCTAGTGCCATTATATCGCTGATAGCCACCTATCTGCAGGACAAGCGTACGGACATCGGCGACCTTGCGCAGTTTTATCCACACACCTCCTTCTTCGACGACGATGGGAAAAAAAAACTGGACATATTGAATAAATACTTTTTAATGTATCGCGAGCACACGCCCAAGGGTGTGACCAAGGAAGCGGAGGAGTAAGTCTATCAAGGGATCCATTGATTTTGTTAAATGTTTCACTTATTTTCAGGATCGATCGCAAGTGGCGAACCTGGGCCGACAGCCACCTGGTGCACCTGATATCGCCGAATTGCTACCAGACCATGGACGAGTCTCTGAAGACGTTTGAGTGGTTCTCTCAGGCCGGCGAATGGGACGTACATTTCCCCAAGTGGGAGCGCAACATGATGGTCTATTGCGGCGCTACGGCGATGTGGGCCATTTCCAAGATGCTGAAGCGGCGCCACGCCCTCACCGACGACGTAAGGTCGCATATGTACGATGCTTTGGATCAGTGGACCGCAGAGCTGAAAAAGCGGAACACCAAATTCATGGGTGGCAAGCAGCCGAGTCTGGCCGATCTGTCTGTATTCGGTGTGCTCAGCAGCATGGAGGGCTGTCAGACATTCAAGGACTGCCTGCAGAACACCAGCATTGGTAAATCACAAGCTTCTCTTGAAAAGTTTATCTTTATTCGTATATTTTCCCACAGGCAAGTGGTTTTATGATGTCAAAGCGCTGGTTGAGAAGAACCGAGGGCAGCTGCATAGAGAACGTATAGAGGGTGTTACCGCTATAGCTTAGCGTAAAGCTTCTGCACCAGTTTTATCCAAAGATTGTTGAAAATAACCCTTCTGTTTAATAAAATATACCTTTTTTATTAAAAAGTACAATCTAAACTCATTTTGATTAAATTTAAATAGCAAGCGAGTAATTTAATTCTTTTAAAGTTATCGAAGCATCACAGCAGCCCTGTTGGTATTTTCTAACCGTAAAAAGTATGTGGTATAATGACATTTATCGCAGGCAGCCACACTGGTTTTGAGAACGTCGCTGGAAACTTGCAAATCATTTCGTTCGTTTTTTGCCTGACAACTTAATTTAACATAACAATGAGCAGCCTAGGCTTTGAACAGTTCCCGGACTACCAGGTGCCCGGCGTTAAGCACCCGGACTTCTCGCCCTACGAGTCCAACGGCGGGTGAGTTTCGTTTCCCTTTCCCGAAAAGCCGGGCTATGATCGCGCCTTTGACCTCAGGTTTCCTGTTGCAGTTCCATTGTAGCCATCGCCGGAAAGGACTTCGTGGTTATTGCGGCGGACACTCGCCTGAGTAGTGGCTACAACATCCATTCGCGTAACCAGAGCAAGCTATTCAAGCTTTCGCCGAAGACAGTGCTCGGCTCCACTGGCTGCTGGGCGGACACTCTCTCGCTGACCGGACTGATGAAGGTGCGCATGCAGAGCTACGAGCACACTCACTTGCGCACAATGACCACCGACGCTGTGGCCCAGATGCTCTCCATCACAATGTACAACCGCCGCTTCTTCCCCTACTATGTGTCCAACATTCTGGCCGGGATTGACAGCAATGGTGAAGGCGTCGTCTACTCATACGACCCCATTGGTCACTGCGAACGGGCCACCTACCGGGCTGGCGGCACTGCCGGCACCTTACTGCAGCCAGTTTTGGATAACCAGATCGGCCACAAGAACATGAACCCGTCCGCCGGCGAGCTGCCCAAACTAACAAAAGAGCGGGCTGTGGCCGTCGCTTCCGACACGTTCATCTCTGCCGCCGAACGCGACATCTACACCGGTGACTCTGTGCTGATCAATATCATCACCAAGGATGGCATCGAAGAAAAAGTTCTGCAGCTGCGTCAGGATTAAACGCTGGCGCCGGAGCGTCTGGTGTGGTCATAGGCACATTGGTGTGGAAGTGAGGCATTCTAAGTTGGATGGCTTAAAATTTTTGTAATTACCCGAAATAACACAAATCCTAATAAACTCAATCTTTGAGATTTCAAAAAGGTTTCTATTGCAGTGCGACCAGCATGGGCTGTGACCAAAATAAATGTATGAACGTCAAATTAGCGTCGAATCGGAGCGATGGGAAATGGTGATGGGATGGAGCTTTTAATTTTTAATTTATTTCGTAAATCGGCAACTAAAACGAGTAAAGTACGAGTAAGTACCTACGTGTTAAGAATTGAATTTACTAATGTTTAATTTTGAGTTTGGGCAAATTTAAGATGTCCAAGTGGCTTAAATATCCATTTGAAAAATCGATCCCACCAACTTTTTTTTAATTGCTCCCCTCACAGGTCGGAGCCAACATGCACGATACCCCAGATTTTTTAGCTTTTCTTCAAGTAATACCCCACAAAATTTCAATAAATTCCTTCTGTCAGTTCTTTAGAAAATCACCCAACCGTGGGCTAATCTATTGGAAGCTCCCATACAAAAACAGGGTCCAAAAATTCAAAACCATATAACTCAAACGAAAGGGAAAAATAAGTATGAATATCGGTTTTAATCTAAAGAAATTCAAGTTTTGCTCATTTCCGAACTGATTAATAAACACTGATTCAATATCAATATGAGCGTCTTCTGGAAAGCATATTTTTGCCAAAAATGGATTGACAGTCAAATGCCTTTTATATTCCGAATCGCCGTTAAAATCTTAATTATTTAATAATAAAATATTGAATAAAAATAATTGGTCAAAAAATTAGGATATAAAAATGCAGATTTAAGGACCTAAATATCCGCATACTTGAGGTCTTTTGGAGAGCATAATTTTGCCAAAAATTTAATTAACAAGTTATTATGGCCAAGTTATGGTTATTCTTAATTTTGATTTGTCCAAAAATTAGGATATAAAAATGCCAATTTAAGGACCCAGATATCCGCATACTTGAGGTCTTCTGGAGAGCATAATTTGGCCAAAAATGGAATGACAGCCAAATGCCGTTTATATTCCGAATCGCCGCTAAAATCTTAATTATTTAAGAATAAAATATTGAAAAAAGCCGAAAAAAAATTTTTGCCCAATTTTTCAAAATTTTATATTTTTATTTTTTTATTTTATTTTATTTACATCATTAAAATTGTCAAAAATTGAAAAAAATTTTATTTCTTGTATTTTTAAAGTCGGTATGCAGATTAATTTGCCATTTAAAATGTAACACAGAAAGGCTTTCCGATTTGAAATTAAGGCTGATTTGGCCAAGTTATGGTTATTTGAATATAAAACTACCGATTTAAGGACCCAAATATCCGGATTTCTGGAGAGCATAATTTGGCCAAAAATGGAATGACAGCCAAATGCCATATATATTCCGAAACGCTGTTTTCATGGCTGTTTTGGCCAAGTTATGGTTATTCTTAACTTTGATTTGTTCAGAAATTAGGATATAAAAATGCCAATTTAAGGCCCCAGATATCCGCATATTTGATGTTTCTGAAGAGCATAATTTGACCAAAAATGGAATGACAGCCAAATGCCATATATATTCCGAAACGCTGTTTTCAAGTCTGTTTTGGCCAAGTTATGGTTATTCTTAACTTTGATTTGTCCAAAAATTAGGATATAAAAATGCCAATTTAAGGACCCAGATATCCGCATATTTGATGTTTCTGAAGAGCATAATTTGGCCAAAAATGGAATGACAGCCAAATGCCATATATATTCCGAAACGCTGTTTTCAAGGCTGTTTTGGCCAAGTTATGGTTATTCTTAACTTTGATTTGTTCAGAAATTAGGATATAAAAATGCCAATTTAAGGCCCCAGATATCCGCATATTTGATGTTTCTGAAGAGCATAATTTGGCCAAAAATGGAATGACAGCCAAATGCCATATATATTCCGAAACGCTGTTTTCATGGCTATTTTGGCCAAGTTATGGTTATTCTTAATTTTGATTTGTCCAAAAATTAGGATATAAAAATGCCAATTTAAGGACCCAGATATCCGCATACTTGAGGTCTTCTGGAGAGCATAATTTGGCCAAAAATGGAATGACAGCCAAATGCCATATATATTCCGAAACGCTGTTTTCAAGGCTGTTTTGGCCAA